>VDFB02066019.1:0-49394 GCA_007258455.2 Sequoia sempervirens
ATCATCCCTCAAGAGCAGCCCATTGATCGAGTTGACTTACTCCTCAAGGAGAAAATTAGCAAAGTAAATCCAATGCATTTAGTTGTAGCATGTTACCAACTATAGCAAGAAAAGCTCAAACAGGAGGAGAGGTAGGAAGTAGGACAACAGACAGTTGAAGATCTTCACTTGCAGGTAGAAGATACCCAAGTTTCACTGCAAAAGGAGCCACATGAAGAGGAACAATTCACTTCTTTATTTGATCAACTACATGGTTATGTTGAGCAAGCTGAAGAGAGCATGTAGGTTCCTGATTTACCAGTTGATTTGGAACGGCCAGAGAATATTGCTGACTTTTTCAATGAGCTTCCTCAATTTTTCGATGAAGATCAAGATCTCACATGCATGATAACATCTATGCCTGATGATGAACTAGTGTCACATGAAAAGGAAGCATGTGATCAACCCATTCAGGTTGGCAAGACTATTAAAGAAGTTGTTAAGGATAATGCCTTGCATCCTATGAACTTATTAAATGAGCTTCCCCACTTTGTTGAAGAGAAGGTATATTTTTTCATGGACAAAGAGCATAAGGAGCCACAGTCTGAAGATTTGTTTTCAGTCATCCAACAGGGATATCAGCTCCTTAGTCAAGGAGATTAGACTGTAGCAGTCAATGAACAACCTGCATATTACCCCCATTCAACATCTATTCAAGGAAATGATGAAGTCTTTAGAGAAGATAAAGAGACCAGCAAGGAGAGTTCAAGCTTGTCCCTTAATAGAGTCTGTTCAATTAGGCACCTAGCTCAGATGGAGTCCAATGCAACACCAAGCACCAATCCTGTACCTATACATGAAGGTACAATGAAAGAAGATGTCCAAGATGCACTGACAACCAAGCAAGAATATGTTCAGTTCACCTATCCTACTTTGGTCGGAAATGTATATGATCTATCTAGAAAGGTAGGTGAACTTATTGCTCTCTTTCATGAGGCAGTGCATTTCTTTTTTCAACATTTTTTAGTATACCATCTCTATTCAGCTGCCATTAAGTTTGAAGGCCATTGTACTTTGAAGAGAAAAGGTAGCTATTTTAACTATCATGTGAATGGTTTTGTTTAACTAGTTTTCTTACTAGTTAGTTTAGGGTATAATAGGTTTAGTTATAGATTTTATTCCCTAAGTGTTGTTTCAACACAGTTGGTATTTTCCATTCGACATTTTTTCCTATTTTCAATAAGTTTCCAAGTGATCTATTTCTCGAGTTACCATATGTTTTGGCCATGTACAAAGCTGCTCTTGATCTTTTCTGAGTCGTCCCAATGACTTCGTGCCCAATGGATAGGCCTAGGCTACTGGTCTTCATGTTTAGCAGGAAAACATCCAACAAAGGTCACCAAAAATGTTACCTAATTTTTCACCCTCAGGCTCAATCAGGCAAGACATCTATGTTGCAGATGTTCATATGGGCCAAATGGACTGTTTCCATTAAGGGTTACTTCATGCATCTAATAAAATTTGACAGGGATGTCAGTTGGGAGGCCTGCTCTGTTGGAAACATGCCTCAATATTCTATGCTCAATCTCCATTAGAGCTAGGTTGGCATGACATTTTCACTATCTGGCAGACTGGCTACTTGATACATTCCACTTTGGACAGGTCACTGTGACCTGGTCTTTGTCTTGCCGAACGTGTCACTGTGGAGCCTATCACTATAACAAGAGGGGTTCGGTATGACCTCTTACCGTGTGGATTTCTTTGGCCGATAGGCCATTCAATCATCATTCGGCGAGACTCACGGTGATCGCGGGCTTCAGGGTGACCTACAGCGCTTGGTGAGAAGTCGCAACGAAGGTTCAATGTCTCACCGACTAGCCGCAACAAAGAAGGTGGCTTCGGTATAAGGAATGAAGATCGGCAAGATGTCTCGCCAACACCTGAGGATTTGCCGAAGGATTTGGCCTTCGGCATAAAGTTTTGCCAAAGTCTAGATGTCTTGCCGAAGGGAAAGTAGTGTCGCTAAAGTGGGGAAGTCGGCATGATGTCTCAACAAAGAATTTGTGTCTTGCCAATAGTCTTAAGGATATCGGTATGACTCTTCAGGCTCGCTAAGAGCTCTCATCGATGATTTTGAGCTATGCCGATAATCACAGGAGGATTTAATTGCATCGGGGAGACACGATCAGTGTCTCACCGACATGCAATTCTATAGGAGAGGTTTTTGACTGCCCAGAAATCTACGTGGAGTGAGGATTCGATAATCCCGAAGGAGCAAATATGAACCTTTGACAGATACAAATACTGAATAGATCAGCAGTGAGCACAAGCGTGGATCAACCACAGGCTCACAAACATTCAAAGTAAGCTTGAGGGGGTTGAGAGAACAGAGACAAAAGGTGTCCTTGTGAAGATCGCTGAAGGCTTCCCAAAGGGTGATCTTTCACAGAGCATGAACAATGGGATACGTAGAGGTCACGGCATTAACTTCATGAAAGATCCTAAAGGGTGATCTTTTGCGATTTGATATTTTGTAAAAATACGAAGCGTGGAGCATTTATATCCATGGGGCATTTTTTTCCTTCTTGTAAGGGAGTTACAGTGTATGCTCTTCAAGAGTGCAGCGGTTGATACCCCTGCGATCCCTCTCAGTTAGCAAATTATGCTCATCTGGAACATAATATATAAATCTATGATTCAGTGTTGGGTGGCTAATAACATGCCTTCCTAATTCTTTTAGTATTGCATTTTCTTTTTTTGATTCGTTAAGCTACTTAGTGAAATTTTCTCTTTCCTTATAGCTTTTGGTTTATGTCGTGCCTTTCTTTGCAAAAGTAGTATCATGTAGGTTACAAACTATGTTTACTTAATCCTACACATGAGCTTCTAGTTTGTGAAAATCTTCCTTTCCTCCTTGAAGGCATGTGCATGCCAAACCTATTTGTATGCATGATCTATAGGATCTTGTTGTACAGTCCCATGGCTTTCACCAGTATTCAAGTGTAAATCGAGTATCTCATTGTTCCTATCAGTTCGGTGTATCACCTTAGGATTTAATTTCCATTTTTATGTTTCTCCTTCTCCCTTTCCCTCACAAGATCAGTAGTTTTAGGTGACACCAAAGGAATTCGGCCTTCTCCGGAGGTTCACTCCAATCTCAGGTGACCCACAGCCATGGAGTGATCCAATGTTTCACTAGAAAGCTTAGTTTTACACCTTTGCATAGGGTACATTTCTAGGTGACAACAATACATTCAATGCAGAAGTTAACTTCATTAAAAGATCTAAGGGTAGATCTTTTTCTAGAGGATGATATTTTTTGTAAGCCCTAGGGTAGGGGCCGACACAATTTTAGTATATATGGCATTTTTTTCCTCTTTGTAAAGGGAGTTCTCCTTATGATTTAAGTTGTTGACTTTTGCAATCCTTTCTCAAATTAGCAAACTTTTGTAACTCATTTTGGAGCATGATATATAAAATTTACCTTGGTTACCATTGATGGTTCAATTTTCCTTCTGGCTCTTGCAAAATATTGTGCATTTTTAGGTGATTGATCAAGCTACTTCATGAAATCTTTCTTTTCCTTATAGCTTTGTCTCATGTTAGCATGCCTTTCTTTGCAAAAGTAGTATTATGTAGGTTACAAACTGTGTTTACTTAATTGCACATGAGCTTTTAATTTGTGAAAATCTGCTTTTCCTTCTTGAAAGTGTGTGCATGTCAAACTTGTTTGTGAAATACTTATGCATAATCTACAGAAACTTGTTGTGTAGTACCATATCCATCATCAGTACTCAAGTGTAACTCGAGTGTCTCATTGTTCTTGTCATTTTGGTGTATCACCATAGGGTTTAGTTTTATTTTTATGTATTCTCCTTCTCCCTTTTTCCTTTACAAGATCAGTAGTTAGGTGACACCATAGGAAGCCGACCTTCTCCGGAGGTTGACCTCTATTTACTAAGAAACCCACATCTTTAGAGGTCTTCCCATGTTAAGATCGAGGTGTTGAACATCGTTCAACAGTGGTGCAATTTCAATGGATAACAAGAATTTTATAGCATTATCATTCTAGCATTCATAGAGTACTCATTACAACATCATTTTCTTGCATGAGCATTTAAAGCATTCTATATATAACTTTAAAACTAGTAATTTTATTCTTTCCACAAAGTTGCTAAATCAAAATCCTAGGGGTTTGACCAAGGAAAGTACACCCTTCCTAACTCAAACCACTCAAGGAAATTCCTAAACATTTCCAGTCAAACATAAATAATCGCATGCTTCTAGGTTGAACCAACAATAACGAATTAGAGTTCAACACATATTGGTTTGGAAATGAAGAAAAAGGGTGGAACACTCTAGGATTTGACCCTAGGGTTTAGCCACCTTTCCTCATTTCATTTAGAATTTGAGGTAGTGGGGGTTTGATGGATTTGGATAAGATATAGGACTGACTTACAACATAAAAGGTGAGTCAACCTACCCTTGGCCAAATTTGAAATGGATCTTGGAATGGAATGCAATGATTTGACTAGGCTAATGATACAAATAACTATTCTGATTTGCAAAAACAATAGATCTAAAAAGTCAGAGACAAATTTGAACTTCAAAAATAGACTAAGAAAAGTTTTGTGTGCACCTATGGTATGAATTTGGGGGAAAAAATGGAGGACTAAGTCGCCTAGGGCGACTATGTCCTTGTTGACCAATTTTAGATCTATTTTCATAGTCCTTTGGAGCTAGATCAGAGCCTTCTTTCCCCAAGTGTTGCATTGTCAAATCTTCTTCGTGTGTTGAGATAATTGAGTTTTCATATGTTGTTAAGGTCTAGGGTTTGAATGCAACAATGAATAATTAGCCTTCAAACTTCTCCCAATCTTCTTTAGATTTGAAACTTGCATATTCAAAGAGAGAGGAAGGGTTGTGCCATTTAGAGGCTTGCCTCAGTCAAACCCCATGTTAGTGTTTCCACTTCCACAATGGTAATGTCAATGATAGAGAGCCTATCCTTTTGAGGGATAGGGCTAAATGATAAAATGAATGATGAATCAACATGGACTATAACTCACCACCCAAAAATGGCTTCCTTGAAGGACTGAAGTCATACAAAATCTCCTCAAGGATTGATTGTTGTTTGCTTGATTTTCTTGAAGACTTACAAGGTTTAGATCTCACAAACAATATGATAACATAAACATGAACAAAATCACATACAATTTGACATGATGCTTTAATATTGAATTGATGCAATAAATCTACTCTTGACTTGATAATGCTTGATCATAACTTGCCACTTAGTTTTCAAATGATGCGATGACTAGGTATTTATACATAGTTATTCTAATTTCTCAAAAATTAAAACCTGACATCCGACATTGGACATTTGAAATTCAAATAATAAAATGTTGACTCTAGCATATTCAATTTTGGAGGAAAAATAGGGGACTAAGTCGCCCTAGGCAACTAGGTCTCAACCCTATTTTGCGGGGTTTAAGGTGTTAAGGGTAGAATATTAAAAATGATTTCTTTGCTTTTTTACATGCAACTTGTCGGTAAATATTAAAATGGGCCACATAATGCATAATTTAGGAAATTAGGTGTACAAGCAGGTTCATGCACTTAGGGGGAGCAAAACATAGTATGAAATTGTCAAGGGTGACAATTTATGACACTACAAGGTTTGCAAACAAAAATTTAAATCTATAAAGTTGGGTCAGATTCACAATTCTTAAATATTAGTTTTATAGTCATTAAAGTAATAGACAATGAAGTTGTAAGTTCAAAATCATTCAACTATTGGTCCTAATTTTCTTGTAAACTAGTGAATCATCTGTAGCTAGATGTCGCAACATGTGTGCTTCAAATTTCTAGCTAAGTACCTTTTATTTATTTATCTATTTGATTTTTACATTTATTTTAGCACTTTACTTTAGGTAATTTTTTATGCTAGTTTAAATAATCCTTGGGTAATTATCTACTTTTTATTATTTAATTATTTTATCCTAGAGTTATGTGTTAAAGGGATTATATTTTCCTTTTTATTTTGGTGAAGCTATCTACTCTTACAACCCTATCGAGTTTTTATTTTGATTTTCTATGCTAATTTTTCTAATCTAACTTGATCATACTACTAAGATTCATATTCCTTTTCTACCATTGGTTTATCATTCTTTATCTTTCTAGGGTTTTTACACCAAGAGCTAGTCAAAAGTCTACTTTGGCTTTGAGAAGTAGTGCTCACCTAAACCCTCCTATGGCTTCTCACTTAGTTGATCTAGATATCCCTATTAGTTTCATGGATAATACTAATCATGAAGAATCTATTTTAATCACAATACATGGGTGAATAAGTAGGAGCTTTCTCCAATCACACTAGCCATTCTTCAAGAGCTTGCTAGTGCTACTTATATAGAGTTAGCTAAAAAACATTCATAATATATTTATTTACATATATTATTTGGTTTTGAAATCCTTCAAAGCTTTAGTGCTAATATTACTCGTTCTAGTTCTTTGCATAATGCATCTTCTCCACTTGATACCTCCTTTCCTGCAATTGCTACCCCTTCCACCTTTGAGGTCTCTTATGTCCCATCCTCTTATTTTTTGTTTGTCTATTTATCTACTTATCTTATATCCATTTTCCACATTCCCAATACCTCCCTCTCCTCATCCTTCTAGTCTTCCATATTCCTTTTTCCCTTCTAGAACTTATACCCTTCCTCTTTCTATCCCATCTATTGTTTCTCTTTTTCCTACTACTACTATCCCCACCACCATCAATGATGCACTTACACAATTCTAGATAGAGTAGAGAAAAAAATGAAACCATGCTTAGTGCATAAAATAAGGATGATTATGTTGAGGTAAGAAGTGTGCCACTAAATTTTGAGAGTGTTACTTTCTTTATCAATGCATTTTTTAGCCCCTCATTTTTGAGATGTATAATGGAAAAAGGGACCTTTATACATACCATAACTATTCAAGTTAGTGTGCCTAATCTTTGTCTATGAAGATAAATTATTGGCCAATATTTTCCATGCATCTTAAAATAATTTGTTTTGTGACATGATTATTTCCCTTGTCTTATGGATCTATTCACTTATTCTCTTAGTTAAATCAAAATCCCTCATTAATTATTTTGTGTGAAAATGGGCTTGAAAATTATGGCTTCTTATATATTTGATTGTTCCCAAGCATATAATGAGGGAATCAATTACTATGCTATTAGATTGTGTTCCAAAATGAAACAACATATTCCTAATAATGAACTGCAAACCATTTTTCTTCAAGGATTATTGCCACTAATCAAGAACAATGTATATTTTAATAACTATGTTTCCTTTTTGGACTTATGTTCTCATATAAATAATGTAGAGATGAAATTACTTGCTTCTAATGGTTTGAAATATGTATCATCCCATACATATCACTGTAGTTTCAAAATTTGCATACTAATGTAATTTCATGTTAGGGTTAGAAGGCAGATATCTAACAAGTTAAATGCAGATATAATCAATAAAATAGAGAAATAAAACACACAGAAAAAATTAACACGGAGAATTTAACGTGGTTCACCCAATTTGGGCTACATCCACAAAAATCCATCCAATGAGTTTATTATCCAATGTAAAACATATTACAATCACATGAATAATGTCATACTACAACTCCCACCCCAACTGATTATAACAAGATTTTTAGAAGCTTCCAGAATTAGGGTTCTATGAAGAGTGTACAGTATAGCATGATCAGTCGCCACATACCAACATTTCACATTACATTTTGAAATCGCCTTAGCCCATGCATTAATGATAGATTTTCATATTTTTATAATAAAATTTAGCTCATATTTGAAGAGCATAATACATTTTGAGCAATATATGCGTAAAATCTTAGAAGAATTCTCTTGGATGATAACACAACAAATTGGCATCTCAATAATTTTTTTAGAATCAAAAACATACTTTCTATGTGGCATTGCCTACAACACATTTTGTAATGCCTAGATGAGAAGTTAATGTACCTTTCCCTACCATCCAAGCAAACAAAACCTAGATTTCATTCATTTTGAAAGGATTTTTTTGGGACTTTTTGACTATTTGGGGAATTGAATCTCTCTATCTTTGAAAACCCTTGGGAAAACTCTACAATTCTTTTTCTTTTTCTCTTTCTTAATCACTTTCTTGTTATTCTACCATTGCACATTATAGGCTTGCATCATTAATGAGACTCTTCAAAAGGGAATGCAATAATAGCCATATCTTGACCTCCATTGAAGAAGATCTTCAATATTGGTAATTATTGTTTAGTTCATTTTATTCAAATATTTAGTCTTCAAAGTGAGAAGATCTTCTTATTACAATAGAGAATCTATTTCTTGTTATTTATTTTACTTGCACATAATGGTGGTTTTCCTCATAGAGGTCAAGGTTGACGCCATTATTAAATATTTCATTTTATCATCTTCTTTTAAATCCTTAATGTATCTAGGATTTTAAAGTATTCATTTTATCAATCATCTTTTGTCTTGGTTGTCCGTGGAGGTCAAAAGACTAAAACAAGGATTTGATTGAGGCAAACCCCTAAATAGGCCCGACAATTTTTTGTCTTTGTGTATGTAAATGTTGGGTTGGTTAACGTACCCGACATTTTAGGAGGTTTTAGAGTGACTGTGGATGACAACAATGCAACACAAGGATGTATGTGTGACACATTGGTGTCCAAGATAGAGAGCTACAAAATTTGGTGCTAGGTTCCTTTGCATTCATTGTTTCATTTCTAGTATTAATTAGATTTTACTATTTTTTGTATTCTTTGTAAATCCATTTTTCTTAAGAGTTTATAATTTAGAACTAATTTGCAATTACAATTTAAACACATTTTTCATTTATGTTTCAAAAATCTCTTGTTTCTAGAAGTAAATATAAGGATTATGTTTTATTTGAGGTATGAAAAGATTTTTTGGCAAAAAATAGTTATTATTTTTCTATGTAGTTTTTCTCATATTAATTTCACATGCCATCTTACCCATCAAAGTGTTAAAATCTAAATATTTTCCAAAACAATTATGAAAAGAAAGAAACTTATTTTTTTCCAATCATGTGCTTACTGCTTCCAATGTCAATTCTTTCAAGCCTGAAATAGCTAGAAGTTCACAAGATTGAGTGAACCTCTAGATAGTGTGATACAAATATTATTGAATGTTAATTTGATTACTCTCCCTTCAATGAAGTTATTGGATTTTTCTAGAGGAATCCCTAAGGGATATAATGAGTATTTTTATGACTAGCATAGGGTTAATGATCATAACACACAAATTTGTATGGCTCTTGAGAACAAATTACAATATTTGATAGATAACCGTGTTATAAATATTGATGGTATTAATGATGGGTTCAATTATTTGATTGCTCCATATAATCAAAATTTATAAGTTTATACAAATCTTCTTCCTTAATGGAATCAATCTAACAATTTGAATTCGAATATATTCCCAAGCATATCCATATGCACATGGTTAAAGATGTTATTAGCCAACAACATTTCAATTCTTTTATACTTTCACAAATGGACACCTTTGTGGGCATGGCTCATTATTGATTCCCTTCTTGAGTTTAGTTTTTTGTCATGTCATATGAAATTCTAACTATTTTTCCTAGTAATAATGAGCCAATCTTTAGTGGTGTTGCTACTTTTATTTATGCTAAATAATAGTAGAGATTAGTTTATTTAGGTTTAGACCCTAGTTGAAATATCGTATGGGTCCTCTTTAATATTAACAAGTACATATTTGGGCGGTAACAAATATTTATGCTTCTAATGATATTTTTAAAAGATCAAACCTTTGAAATTAGATTGTTAAATCTTTGCCAACCACTTCTTAGGTATATTTGATTAACATGGTTGAGCTATTATTTGATAAGTGCAACAACATTCCTATGTGTTGAATAACTAGTGAGTGAGAAGCTTGGTACTATATGCATAATAAATTATGCCATTTACCCATTATTGGTTTCCATCATTTTAACTTTTCTCGATTTACATGGAATTCACTCTAGAATTGAATGGGTTGTCAAGAACTTGGTAGAGTCATGTTGTTAGCTCAACCTATCTTTTCTTTAATTATTTTTTGTTGTTGGTCAAATATTTGCTAGAAATTATCCTTTTTAACCATTTTATTATTAGGTTTTGTCTTGAATGGCAAGTAATTATGCCTAAACTAGAAAAATATATTTTTACCAACATGTCATTATTGATTAATAAAAATATTGTACACATACAACATATAACCTTGAGCCATATCCTCGCCATGGTGGTGGTTGGATTTAATGGAAGACTGATTTCATTATGCATATATGGGGGTTAGTTGGTTTTCATTTTTAATTTTCATATGATACAATCACCTTGGAGCTTTGTTATGCATCCATTGAGATAGAAGAGTAACCATTTCCCAATACTTTGCAAATAGGAGTGGCCAAGCTCTAGCAACAAAAGTAAGTTATCAATAATCACATAACACATGGGGCTCAAATTCAAGCTTATCTTCATTGCTTAAGATTGGGTATATGGTTTCCAAGGAATATTTTGATTCTTGCATGCTTCCGATGTTTCTAAGAAAATTAAGAGTATAAGAGAGAGCTACCAACTTTGTACTCAACTTCCTAACATTCTCTAGGCATTTGTCTACCATTATCAAAAGATGTTAAAAGGTTAAGATCCTTCTCTTGAGAAAGACCATGCTATTTAACAATGCATTCAAGTGTGGTCCCTTTTTTCATAATAGGTCATTTGTGACTAACTTCTCACCCAGACTATGGTCATCTTTAGTATATGGCTAATAGAATCTCCATGTTATGATGGATTTCACTATGAATTCTATAAATCTGTGAGCCACTATTGGTCTCGACCTTTTCCAAGTCTATTTGAAAGCATATGATTCTTGCTTTCTTAGTAATTTATTATTAAAAAAGGAAACATTAAATTCATATATAAGTTTGGAAGTCATGAAGACATCCACAATTGGTGATTGATCATGTTATATAATGCTTCTTACAAAACTATTTCCAAAGCCATTTGCTATTTGTTTATTGCCAAAACTCAATGCTTTGTCAATATTTCTTACATAAGCTTCCCTAGCTTAATGATTGTGGTTGGAAATGGAATGATCATGGTGAGAACATTTAGGTTTCTTGGAATCCCTTTTGATTTTTCTTCTTCTCTTTGTTAATTTTGTATTTCTAGTGTAAAGAAGAAATTAAATTATTGGATTACCAAACCCCTTTCCCTTGCTAGAAAATTTCACATTTTCTCTAAGGTGCTTACTTCCACATACTTTTAAATTACTCTTCTTGCTTGGATCCTTATAAGGATTCCAACCAAAAACTTGAAAAATTATCAAGGGATTTCTTATGGGCTTCTTCCGAGGAGGAAAAATACTTCCAAAGAGTCACTTGGGAATTTTTTTCTCTTCCCCATGAATCTAGAGGCCTTGGTCTCATTAATAACTATCACTAAGGGTTGGACCTATGTACTAGATGGATCATCATATCTCTTGAAGGAAATGAGGCCTATAAAATCTTCTTAGGACATTCTATCTCTTGTGGGGTTCCTTATGATAGATAGGCTTGGTGAGGGTTGAGCTTACACTCCATTCTCATTAGGAAGGTGCCTTTGCAAATCTAGGACACTTTTCTTGCCAAAAGCATTTGGAAAGCTTAGGATTTTATCAAACCCTAGTTACTCTAGAATGAGAATACTTTAGAACCAAAATTTCTATTAGCCAATACTCTCTCTAGTGGTCTCTTGTGATCACTTTTCAAAGATGACCTTTAGGCAAAGCCCCATGGATCCATTTTCTCATTTTTTCGTAGAGGGATTTAATTCATTTCTTGCATTTTTTAGAATCACTAGAAATTGGTTATCTTGGTTTGTAGCCAAGTTAAATTTAAGGTTTTCAACCAATACTTTGAGTCTTTTCAAGCTATTTTTGAATTGGTTCCTCCACAAATATTTCACAAGATTGGGGTTAGATGTACCGAACCTTGGTGGAAGGATTGGGAATGATATCTAGATAGTCTTTTCTATAATTATAATCCATGTAAAGGTTATTTGTGGATTTCTCTGCATCTTCCTATGATTTAAAAGCTCAAGAACAAATGGGGTATGAAGTCCACAACCACAATATTGCAATACAAATTTCATATAATTTTGTCAACCATTTTGGAACTTGAGCTTTCTTATTTTTCTTGGTGTATTCTTTTACCAAGGTATCCCCATTTTTTTTCTCAATTGATCCATCTAAGTGTTCCTTATCCTCATTGTCCTTTTTGTGGCAATCTAGAAACAATTAAGCACCTCTTCTTGTTTTACTCATGGGTTCATGCTTCTTGTCACATAATTTTTCAAGCCTTTTAGACTTGTGTTCTTTTCTTGTCACATGATTCTTCTAGGTGATTGGACATGAATGCTAGCTAAGTTCAACCAAATTTGGCATGCTTCTAGAGTGGATTTTTTGTTTAGAATTTGAAAAGATAGAAACCTAGATCTATTTTCAAGAGTTTTTGTTGACTTATATTTTCCCTTATATACTAAATCAAAGATACGATCTAATGTTTATCTAAAAAAATAGGTTTCAAGCTCACAAGATCACCTTAATTCTTATTGAGCATTAGGCTAATGTGCCACGTATTATTGTGCGCATGCCACTTTCCCCTTATAGTAGGGGTCCTTTCCTTCCTCAAGGGATACCGAAGAAATTCACATGGCCTTCATGACTCTCCTCAACACTAAGGACATGGATGGTCCAAGCAAACAAATGTTTCATCTTTCACTTCTTAGCCACTTGACATGGGTGCCACAAGTTGATTTGATGTCGACAAGGTCTTTTGATTGAGTTTGGCTATCTCTACAAAGAGAGATGTTGCACAACCTAAAGAAAAAGAAAAACTTACACCATTTAATATAGAAGCTAATTCCTAATGACTAAGATCTATAATCATAACCTACCACCTCCTCTTGTCAATTCTATAACTCTCAAAACTTAACTAAAACTTCATCTTACCTTAATCCCATTCCACCTATTTTTTGCAATTAATATAATATATCTTTTATAATATATTACCCATTTAAATATATTTTTAAAAATAGTCTTAGGACTTTTTTAGAATGGAAATAAGAATCATCAGTGCGTTATTATAACATAAGGTCGAAGGCACGTTTATCTTGCAGTTGACATTTTGTTTTAAATGGTCTTTGAACATAATTTTTTTGCGATAATGAGAACTTTATGCTTGGATTGCTTTGCTATAGTACTTGTTTTTATACGAAATTTTTCCTTAGCGGCTCGACTATCACTGCGATTTTTAAAAATGCTTAAGTCGTCTAATTAGGTAGCCTATACGTGTCCAACCTTCTCGTATAATCATTTTTGACATAATGCATATTTCAAACTCTATCGCCTAGAGAAATTCTTTGATTCCATTAAAGAACTGTTCAAACTTTCTAATTAAATTTGTTATAATTGATTTTTAATATAGATTTGTTTTCTAAATGAAATAGATTTATAAATATTGATTCTTAGATTTTTTTTTTGTTTTTGATTTTTAATGTATATGTTTGTAAGGAGTTTGTATTGATCTCACATAAATACGTTTAAGAATCAATGATGAAATTTGTATATCCATCTTATTTAATTTTGAGTTTTTTTGAAGAATGTTCATATATATATATAGAGAAAAATACATGATGTAATCTAATATAAAGTTGAATGTATTTTCTAGCTTTTATTTATTTCTATATACATATATTGTAACGTACTTAATGTTGGAAGGTTGGCGCCTTTGTCCTTTTGGTTGTTTAGCGTTGCCCTTTGGATTCGTGACGTGGCTTAACCGGCTCCTGTGTTTCTTGTATAAATCTGGCGTTTGTATCGGGGGTTAATAGGTCGATCTTTTGGCGCAACATCAAAATCATTGCAACAAATGGTATCAAAGCGAGGTCACAGATTCAAATCCTATGGTTGCGCTGAGGGGGGATTGTTGGAAGCTTGGAGCCTTCGTTCCCTTGGTTGTTCAACGTCACCCTTTAGATTTGTGACATGGCTTAACCACCTCTTGTGGATCTTGTATAAATTTGACATTTGTATCGAGCATTAATATGTTGATCTTTTGACACGACGAGAAAGACATTGCAATACTTAATGCCCACCTTATCTTTTACACACGCATATTTTAATACATTTACATTATTTCAAATCTTTACTACATTTATTTGTGTACTTATATTAAAATAATCATCAACCGCTTAGATTTAACTATTCCATTATTCAAAACCAATTACACAACTTAACTTTGTACCAAACACAAATCTAATAATTGAACTATTTGATCAGATTTTGTTGGGTAGGTATCAATCTAATTCTAGAATCTCTTTATACATTCAAAACCAGAGCAACATAAATACCCATTGTTTTGAGCATTTGAAAAACATGCAATATTTGAATGTGAGATTGTAACAAATAATTGAGTTGAGCTCTCTTCGTCTACGCTTTATTGCTTGGAAGATGTGGCAATCAAGTAACCACCACCATAAGGCAAGAAGATATGTATGTGGTTAGGAATTGCTTGAGAAAAAGCCCTCCATTGTCATGCCATCATTTCTATTGAAAACTTTTCGTTAGTGAGACGACAAGAAGCCATAACTTTATAGATTATAACAAGGCACCCCAAATAAAATATTTGATTCAAGACTACCTATATATTCCAGATGATCAAGAGAAGATTTTTAATTATACACACAAAGCTTATCAAGGGGCTAGAAAGGGAATAGTGAGTGGGCCTCCTGTTTGATTAGAGACATTATAAACCTTACTATAAGGTTAAAGCGAAGTAGCTAAGTTCAAAACTGGGCTAAGATGACGGGTGTAACTTTGGGAAACAGTGCTACTTCTGAAGTGACATGACAAGATATTCTCACGTCAGTTGAAATGATGTGGGAGACCCACACTTGTCCCCCCCTTCCCTCAACGTGAAACTCCGTTCCCTCACCTGGCACGAGCAATAAATTTATTACGGCTGCCTGAAATGCCCGGTGCTGGGGTCGGAAATGCCCAGATTCCGAGCCGGTTGGAAGGAATGTACATCCTTTAAATCTATTGATCATTTCGGTTGTTAACAATTTAGTATAATTAGGGCATTCTCCATACGGAGAGATCCCCATACTTACGATTTGTTTTCCTGACATACAGATCCCCATCGTATTGTACCGTTGTTCCGTAGTTGGGTATACAAAACAATGTAAACGAAATAAATCACCTCTGTAATTGCCATTAATATGGCATTATTTTATAGCTTAGTATTTAGTGCTTGCACCAGTGGAAGCTTCTATTTGGCCTGACAAGTCGGTGATGATTTAAGATGAGAGAGGTGGAAGGATATGTAATCAGATGAGTGATTGATAAGCTGGAGGTCTTTTGCCCGGATTTATCAAATTGTGTAATTTTTTAGAAGAATGGTTTTACATGAAAGGAGTAGTTGGGGAGAGTATAAAAACACTATTCTCAATGTTATGAGGATTCAACTGTGTAATTTTTCAGTCAAATTTATTGTTTTATATTTTATGTGTAATTTTTCAGAAGAATGATTATAAATGAAAGGAGGAGTTGGGGAAAGACAGGAAAAAAAACACTATTCTCAATGTTATCACGATTCACCTAAATAATTTTTGAATCAAACTCATTGATCTATATTATGATTATGGATGGAAGGAAGAGCTGAGAAGAGAGTGTGTAAAAGGATTATTCTTAAACATAACCTGGTTTGATAAGTAGGAGGTATTTTTCCATAGCGTGTCAAATTATGATATTGCTATCAGGGTTCAACCGTAACATGGGTCAATGAGTTTGACTCGAAACTACACGGTTGAATCCTGATAGCAATATCATAATAACCTGGTTTGCTCATTGAGATTAAATAGAGTTGGTACAAATGTGGGTATGAAGGGACAGGGCTGCTGCTAATGGAAACATGATAAGCTTTAATTCAGCATTGTTTAAGCTTGTGGTTTGATGGGCCATGCTTACCAGCCACTTTTAAACCTACTCTAATTTTTTATCATTAATAAATGATGGGCATGGAAGAGTTCCTCCCTTTAAAAAAATGGTCTGGGTATTCTCCATCACCTTAGGTGTGAGACCGGTAGGTGGAAGATACCCAAGGAAACTTGGGAAGAAAGAACTTGTATTTTCTGCAATAAAGGGGTTGTGGAAACAGAATGGCACTTCATCATGGAATGCATTGCTTACGAGGATATCCGCACTCAACATGAAAATAGTTTGAAAGTGGACAATATGCACCAGCTATTTGAGGAAGATAAGATTAATCAGACGGCTAGCCTTCTAGTCAAACTTAACAGCAGGAGATCTGACTTGGAAAAGAGTATGAAGACAAATTAGGCCTGTTTTGTCTCGGTCCCATAGACTGTTTGGTCTCGCGGACGTCATTAAAATCTTTCATTCATTCATTCATTCATCCATAGAAATATGTCATGTCAGTGATACCATACACTGTATGGTACACAGTAGGTGTTGCAGCTCAAACATTGAGATGGAATGATAAAAACAAGAAGAGCCTTTATACAAGTTGAGGCATTTGTTTACATTACGCCAGCTCAAAACAGAAACTAACAGACAATTAAGAATAAACTCTCAACTGTTCTCCAAAAATGGCCTGCCGAGTTTCCTCTAGTGGGTTGTCATATATCATGAAAAATTTTATGGTACAGAAAAATGGCGTTGATGTTCAGAAGACTACGGATTTGAGTACTTTGCAGATTTCTTTTCTGGCTTTCACATCGATTGCAGATGTTTGGAATCTTGTCAGTCATAAGAAATAAGTTTGAGATCTTTTTGTAAGATAGCTTTAGAGATACACATGCCAATGTCCAAGTGAGCTACTCGCAAGTTGCAGATCGTTTTGTTCAAGTGGCCGGATTACTGACAGTGCGGAATGCTTTAAAAATTGGGTATCGTGGGTTTTATCCATGTGTTAAATGCCCAGTAAACCTTGTAGTGACAATGCAAACGCCAACCAAGCTGGTATAGATCGAGTAAAAGAAAACAAGTTGAGCAATTTGGTCTTGGAAGATTGTTTGTTAGAAAGGATTAGAATTATGAAGCTGAACAAGCCAACACGCCATTTGTGAAGGGCACCAGCATGGTTGCCAGACAATTAATCAATAGATCTAATATTAATAGTAATAAACAGTAATAATACTACTCAACCTGCACACAAATAGAAGCTCGGAGCTACTACACAGATTCCATTAAAGAAGAAAACTACTATACATCCTCAGTTATTGCAATTGAAATATGTGGGGCCATAGTTCATTTTGTGGCCTGTGAGGAAAAGAAAAGAACCGAAGAAATCACAGAAGAAGCTGCACAGAGGTCCTCCTCGTCTTCCTATAATATGTGTATACATATTGTCCTCCATATCTAATAAAAAAGAACCAAAAAGAAATAAAAGGAAAAACTCCCTTCAAAGAATTTATGTATAGCTCCATAGAGATGTTTCAGTGCAGATTGATTCAGAGAGATTATAGTCTGATTGAAGCCAAGGAGGGGCCACCAACAGGCCTTCCGCCATGTTAGCCAAGAAATTAGGCATGTCGAACAGAATGTCGTCGTCTATGATCGACGGCTCATTCTCCACAAGAAAACGAGCCATCCAGTCGAAACCAGAAACCGAATTGCAAGAATACTCTGTAGATTCCGCAGACTGAGCAGTCTCTTCTTTGGCCTCTGGCAGCGCCGTATCCGCATTCTCGAGACAGAAATCGTTAGCGGCGGCAGTGGCGGCAGCCTGAATGTCCCGTGGCAACAATGTAGCCGGCCGCGGCAAAGAAGACGCCAGGTGTGGGAAATTAAGGAAGGCGTTCTTCCCCTTAATGCTGAGCGCCGCCACATCGTGAGCTCGAGCCGCCATTTCGGGCGTCGGGAAAGTCCCGAGCCAAATCCTGTTCTTCTTCTTCGGCTCACGAATCTCCGACACCCATTTCCCCCACGTCCGCATTCTCACACCACGATATAACGGGTGTTTATTTCCACCCGCCTGCCCTTCAATTTTCCTCCGCTTCTCACCCGCCTCGCCGCCCCGCCCATTGTCATCAGATTCCTCACCCGACCCACCTGAAGCCACTTTCTCTTCCTCTTCTGAAGTCTCCACAATCTCTGCTGCAACCCGCTTCCGCCCGACCTTATCATCTCTCGACATTATGCTGCCTCAAGCTTGTCCAACAACTAGAGTATGTAAATAAACAAGTAGTCTATCTGCGTGAGCTGTGTGGCAAAGCAGTGAGAGTGCCAAGACTCGAACCCCCGACCACCGTATTTCTCCTATGCCTTTAGTAGGACCGCAACCTCGTCTGGGTCTCTCTCAACTACTACAGCCCCTATTTATCATTACGCATCACACGGCAGGGTTCTCGCGTTAGTAAGTAAATTGAAATCACTCTATACTTCTTTGCCCTTCAGAACCATCCTACCCCAAATACGACTGCGCTCGAATTATTTTCCAGCTGGCCTATTGTACACCAAACGGCGTTTAAGAAACCGATCTCCTCCTTACGGTATGACGTAATTCACGTTTTTCATTAATTATAAGCGATTACGGCTGCTCATAGCGACCTTGAACCAAACGCTCTACAAAATCAAGCCTACAATGCCCAATTTCACACCACCCGAATTCAGTTAAAACCCTAATAAAACTTCCGTTAAAAGTACTCTGCCCTCTGTTTTTTCGATCTTTGCAGAGTCAAAGTCAGGTATACTAAATTAACTCTGCCATTCTTTACACTGCACACTAAACATGCTTCCTGTATTTACACTTTATCTGAAACCAAATCCGTAATAAAAAAAAATCTGGTTAAGTTTTTCTCCGCCCTGTATATCATAACTGTAGATTTGCCGGTCATTTCAACCGTGGCCGGTCGCTGGACGTCCACGAGTTTCACACCAGTCGGTAAAAACCCCAGCCGGGAGTCAAAATCATAGCGTGAAACTCGACTTTGTTGAATCGTAAGCAATCTACGGCAATAGAATCACCGTATACCGAACCATGTACTTTTTAGGCTAGTATGACACGCAAGGTTAAGACGTTAGGGGTTAAATTTGACGGTCCAGTATAACCGTCAGGGTAAATTTGTCATATAACAGTTACTGCGCTCCCGTTGTGGTAAATCAAGGAAGAAACAAAAGGCATAGGTAATCCTTCTTTTTGACGCTCAATTTTACTTTTACATTTCAATTCAACATTGTCCTTGGGATGCTAGCTAGTGACACCTCCCTTACTAAAGGGTAGAAGAACAAAGACTATGACACCTCCCTTACTAAAGGGTAGAAGAACAAAGACTAAAAACAATCATTTGCGTTCGGGACACCCATAGTCTTTTTTTAATTTTTTATTATTATTTTGTTTGAAATTTGAGTAGCTTAAATAAAAGGTTATAATTTAATTGGTTAAGTTTAATCTGTAAACACAATTGGTATGTTTATTGATTATGATATCCATTAAGTTTCAATTTTCTCGAAGGAATAATTGCGGCTTCTAGTTTGCTCACTTGTCATGTATGATTTAGGACAAAAGTCTACATATCCACGAAATATAATTTGTTTCTATCCAAAATAAGTTAACATTCCACATCAAAAGTAATTTGGATATTTTAATCTTTATATAGATATCAACATCTTAATCCTCAAAATTATAATATATTAAGTGAGGTAAACATACGCCAATAATCTCCTTCAATTAAATTACTATAATTAAATAAATTAAATTAGTATGACTATAAAAATCCATTCTATTAAAATCATAAAGTTAAATTGTATAAATAAAAACTCTTAGGAAGGGGTCTCATGGAACTATGATAGGGACTCTTTTGTGAGTTATGGGGGGCCCATGAGAAGAAACAAATTATACTACAGATATTTTAGAATCTTGTGCAAAAAATGAGCTCCCACTCTTTAGATGTTAGATTTAAGTGAGTGTCTTTCAAGTGGGGCTCAAAATTTTCTCCAACATCATCCTAAAATTTCACTACCACATGTCATTCATTTATAATTTTTTAAGTTCTTACCAATATTTTTTAGATTTAGCTATACTTTTTATACTTTACCCATTTTTATAAAATTCATGGGACCCCCTACTTATAAAAGCTCTTAAAATTTCTCATAAAAAATCTTCACCAAAAAAAACTAAATTAGACTCTTCTTTAAAACTAAGGTTTAAAAAGAAAAATATATTTATTTGTTGCTATATATATTAAATGTTTTATAATTATAATTTAAAAATAAATAAATAATATATACTTTTTAAATTAAAGAAAAAAATATAGATGAAAAAATATTAAACTTCAAAAGCGTAGAGTATCATAATAATCCTTCATCAAAAATAGAGAAATGTGACAATCCAAAAGGTCTAAGGTCAGAGATCAAATCATGCAGTCAAGTAAAGCAACAAGGGAACAATATTGTTTCACGACCATTGCGGAGGACCACCCCATGGCAATCAAGAATGGGCTAAAAGATTATTGTAAGTGAGATGGGAGTATAATTTTTTTTTTTTTTTTTAAATTCTCTAAGTCTTCAAGTCACTCCCACTCATTTTACTATATATGTTGTATCTTCGGCATGCTTATGCAAACTAAAATGATTAATTAGACACTATTAGTTTAGGGAACTAAATACAACTTGCAAATATAGTTATAGGTGTTAGAATGTTAACGAGAAATAAATTATTCGAACATTATCCATATTGTTAGATTAGATATATTATCATGATAGCTGTATGACATTAGGATGTTGCATGGTTTATATGATTTGATTTATGATGTAAGATTAAATAATATTTTGATGGGTTAGGTATGTGTTAATTCACTTATATCATGATATGCATATGTTTGTTATGAGCAAGGTCATAGCATTATGGTAGGGATAATATTTTGGAGTTGTGCATTATAATATATTGTCATGACAGGACTATTTACAACCCCCCTTGAGCTACTAGAGGATGTTTTGCATTCACAATGGTGGGACACACATATACTTTGAGAGTGAACAAGACTTTTAAGCTAAAGTATTTGAGTGGGGTCGTCATTCGATTGGTGGAATTGGACATCATATGGAGTCTAGGCCACAAGTTTTTACTTAGATGGTCATAGGATCATTTATAATTACAATGTACACAAATGAGTTGATGACACTTGGGACAAAACAACATGATGTTAAAGTAGTTTTTCTATGAGAGGGTGTTGTGATAGTTTGGGATTTTGATTAATGAGTACCCCTATAACACACCATATGGAGATAACATGTGTACTTTATACCATGAGTAAGGAGACTCTAAGGCCCAATTTTGCATACATGTACCCATAGATGAGGATGAGGAAGTTGATTCCATCATATAATACAAGGGGATGATGTAAGAGTGACATATTTGTGGAGGGAGTAGCTGGTCATGATGCAACCAACACCAATGTATCCATTGAAAGGAGGAGATGTAGGTGTTAGGTTAGAAATTTCCTAGTTTGTATTCTCCAATTTATGTTCTTAGACTTATTTTGGTGTCCACTCCTCTAGTTTTGGGACCATTTCACCTATTTCTTTCCTTTCCCCTAATCACAAAAGTATGATGCAAGCAATCTCAACCTAATAGTTTAGATTATTGAATCTTCATGGAAACTTGCATTGGTTAGGTACTAGTATTCAAATTACCCATGTTGAGTGGACACTAGTGTTCATGCTTAAATTTTAAAAAGAAAATTTACTCATCCATTTGTGCCCTAATCTTATTACATTTTCAATAGTCATCTTTTGAAAAAACTAGTATAAGCATATTTTTGGCCTCTATTTGTTAGGCTAGAAGAAGATGGATGAGAATAAAGCTCCCAACACATAGGTAAATTGAAGAATTTCCATATATAGAGTATACAGTTACAAGATACACATATGAATACTACAAGTTTGGGACTCAACTATAGTATCTCGACCATAATTCTTATCTATTTTTCCACCCCATTCATTGTATGATAGTTTCAACCTCTCAACTCTCCATTGGAATCCATAGATCCCCATCTCATTCTCTTCCCTTAAAATCATCTCTCAAAATCCTTTATCTAGTCTTTCTTTGTTATCTTGTAACTTTTTCCCCATCATTTCCCCTTACTTTCATCCCTTTTTGGTGATCCTCATCTCCTTATTTGAATCTCATCATGGCAGACATCACTTCTGTTCAGATTTTCCCCTAGGATTTCTAATTATAAATAGAAACCTCTAAACACATCACTCGCATTTTGTCACTAGGTCTGCACATGTCCATATAATTCCCTATGGAGGTTGAAACATACCAAAATAAGGAACTAAGGCATACTCCTTTGTAAAATACCATTTTCCCATTTGTCTTAATATTCAATAAGTAGGTATTCTTGCCTTATGGACCATATGTGATCAATTCACAAACAAGAATAAGATCAAATAACCAAGGAAAGAAGCTATTGTGAGTTTCAAAATATATAAAGCTCTAAACACCTATAGTTAGAAGGGTCATTTGTGCCCCCCTACCATTGTCGCAATGCCCCTAATGTAGTTGCAACACCTAGATTTGATAACTTCTTTACTTTACTCAAAATTTCAATATAACAACCTTTCATCCTCCCAATCCATTTCTAGTGTCAAAATTATAAGATTTAAGGTGCATATGTTTCATTTTTTAATTTCTTTCTTATAGAATTTTTATTTATAACTTTCATTTCCTAGCTCCTTTTTTTTATAGGCAAGTGTTGTCAAGGGGGTAGCTCTAACAAAGTACAAATTTAGAAACATCCCTTATAGAATGGTTTACTTGGATATGGAAGTATGGTTATAAATGAAGGACAATCCCTTCTTCAATTCCTCAACACACTCTAATTTTTTAGGGATGAGAAGACCTAAATTCTCTTATATCATTGTTTAAAGTTTATCATATTTTTTCAAAGATTAACCTAGTTTATAAGGCACTGAGACACCCTTTTTTTATATTATTTCAAATGGTATGTCTATTGCAAAAGCCACCAATTTCTCTACATGAGTGCTTATGATCATAGCTAGGTATTGCATTATAGGCCCACCTAAATAGATAAACCCTTAACCACTTGTGTGCCAAAAAATTGCATACATATTTTGGCCCATGATATCCCTACAAGTAGTGAGGAATTTGTTGATTAGGTTAGAATCATGGATCTGTACCCATCTAAGAGCAATCACACCCTGGTCACCTCCATAATTTCCACCTCCAACTCCAAGCTAGTGATTTTGAATAGGCATTCCATTTGAGCAAAGACATCTTTACGAAGACAATTGTCTTGAATGTCTTCCAAGGATAGCTATATTTTCCCTTTGCAAGAAGCCATGGAAACTAAGAAAGTTCTAGGTTTAAGCAAAACATAGTTGGGATCCTAAAGAAATTTTGATGAGGAAATATATTTAAAGATTTCCCCAAATCCCGAAGGTTGCTATGGCACTGCAAAGGCACGATCATGATTAATTATTTTGTCTAAACCAACCTAGTCAACAATTTGATCGAAAACTTTGATGGAGGATATCTTATCAAAACCCTAGTTTGCAAGAAAGTTTGTTGCCATGTTGGATTATTGAAACACATGTCCTATGGAAAAATCAAGGGAGTTAAGAAAAGTGCATAACTTATGCAAAGTTTTTTGTAATTTCTAGTTTGGAACCTTTTTCTATTTGACAATTTTTATGTGAAGTAAGGACTCCCCTTTAATATCAACAACGTCAATTTTCTTCAAGATACATAACCTCACTCCTTCAATTAGTGCTTCAAACTATGCTTCATTGTTAGAGCTTTGAGGGTTGCACATTGATGATTCCCAAATGAGGATTCTCAATTCATTTTTGATGATACACCCAATTATAGAGATCTTAGGATTACCTTGAGAGGCTTTATCAAAGTTTTGTTTCATTCTTCCTCTCAAGGGGGCCAACCAAGTTCTTGTATTTATTAGCATAAATCATATTGGGATTTTTTTATTTAATATTTTCATTATCCTTATTTTATTGATTAATAGATACAAAAATTTGAAAGGTCATTTCTTGTGTGCTAAACCTAGGTATACTTCTTTTTTGTTCTCTCATTTGGTGAACTTATCATTCAACACTTTCATTTCTATTTTTTTGCAACAAAATAAAATCACCTAGCCTTTGAATTTTAAATATCTCTCTCTTCCCCTTCTTTATCTCAATTATAACTCCTCTTCGTATCAAAAATATAAAAATGGGATAAAAATTTCTAAGCAAAACTACTCAAAAAATGTAGGTGTTTACTTGTGTAGACATCCAAATTTGATCGTTCCCATATGGTCAAACACGTCTCCTTAATCTGTCTATTTCATCAATATTAATTAAATAACTTATTTAATTAATATTTCCCCTTTCCCTAAGGTTCCTAAAGTATCTAATTTTATAATTAAATACTTTACCTTTCATCCTTTCTCTAAATTAAATAAATACAACTTATTTAATTTGGTCATTTAGCCTTTTTGGAATTTAAATCAATTTTGAATTCCTCTCTTTTCTCTCTCCTTGTCACATCCTCCATAACCTTCTTCTAATCTAGATTAGTCTAATTAATCCATGATTAGGATGTGCACACCTTTAATCAGGATTAATGTCACATCCTCCATATTTTTCCAGTTGCCTCTAATCCCTCAGTAATCTTCTTAATCACCTGTTTGCACAACCTTAATCTAATCCCTTTGCTACATTTAGCATCCTTTTTGGTCAACCTTCACAATTTCCACATTTAGCCTAGAACCTCTTCCCCATGTGAATTTAAAATTCACATTTATCCCTCCAAGACTCTCCTCTTCCCCATGCAAGTTGTTAGGAGTTCTAGAACTCCTCACTTGTCACATCAGTCACATGGGGTCAAGAACCTTCCATTATAAGGACCTTGTCTTATCCACAAGGTACTTTTCAGCTTCCTTCATAAGAAACTTCTCTTATCCACAAGGTGCTTCTCATGTGAATTTAAAATTCACATTTACTCTCCCAACCACTTATCCCTTCCAATTCATATTTATTTCCCCAACCACTTCTCTCTTCCCCATGGAGATTTTTGAGGAATACTAAAATTCCTTGTATGTCACTTTCCTCCCATATGGGAACAAGAAATTCCTTTTAAAGGAAATTTTCTCCCAATCCCAAGGTACTTGCAAGTACCTCCACCTCACATGTCTTTTTTCTAACTCACTTGTACTTGTGACATCTCATCCTCCACATGGCAAGATGTGAGGGCTTGTGAGTCCTCAACTCACCACAGCCCTTCATCTTGCCCATGTTGGCAAGATCTTGACTGCCCAATTCTCTAGAGAGTTTTCCCTTAAAATGGAAGATTTGCTCTCAATTTTATTTATTCATCACATTCACAATTTGAAATTTGAAGCTCTCATACTCTCACACTTGCATTTGCACTAAAAAAACCTCCATTGTTGCATGTTTTCAAGCTTTCATCACTTGCATTTGTATTCATCAATCCAACTACCCACATAGCTCATTGCATTCCTCATCTCACCTAGATCATTTTGCATGCATTTTCACCACATTTTCCATCAACAAGCACACACTTATCAACAATCAAAGGGCCAACCAAGGAGCAACTCATACAAGGTATAAATCTACTTTTCTTTATCTTTATTTTGTCTAAGTTTAACGTAGCCCAATCTTGAGGTGTTTAAGTGTTCTTTCCTTCTTTTGCATTCTTTTTTGCATCATTTAGGATAGGTAAATAGCCTTGATCACAACTTGCACCATATTTTTGTTAATGTGAATAGGTCAAACTAGAAAGTGGTTAGAACTAACTAGTTATATAATGACACTAGTTATTTACACTAACACCCCCATTAAGTGCAACTTACGGGGTAACGTATGCATGATGATGAGTCCCAACTACTAGGCCATGTTAGGTACTCGTACAAATTCTCATAAAGTTGAGTAAAGGAGAAAAACCCTGTGGGAAATAAAAACCCCTCTCCAAAAGATAAATGATACAATGAAGAAAGACTATGTAGCCACTCCCCACCAAAGAAAAAGAGAAATGATACAATGATGATGAATTCTTTGAATGTTTCTCAAATGCTCCATGTGAAGACTAATGTAGAGCAGACCTACCAAAGAAGTGATGTGAAGTCTTATGGGGGAGCTACATAGTATTTCTCCATTGTATCATTTCTACACTTATTTTGGTGTCCACTCCTCTAGTTGTGTTTTGGGACCATTTCACCTATTTCTTTCCTTTTCCCTAATCACAAAAGTATGATGCAAGCAATTTGAACCTAATAGTTTGGATTATTGAATCTTCATGGAAAATTGCATTGGTTGGGAACTAGTATTCAAATTTCCCACGTTGAGTGTACTCTAGTGTTCATGCTTAAATTTTAAAAAGCAACTTTAATCATCCATGTGTGCCCTAATCCTACTTCATTTCAATAGTCATCTTCTCAAAAACCTAGTATAAGCATATTTTTGGCCTCTATTTGTTAGGCTAGAAGAAGATGGATGAGAATAAAGCTCCCAACACAAGTGAATTGAAGAAATTCCATTTAGAAAGTATATGGTTAGAAGATACACATATGAATACTACAAGTTTGGGACTCCACTATAGTATCTCAACCATAATTCTTATATATTCTTCCACCCCATTCATTGTATGATAGTTTCAACCTCTCAACTCTCCATTGGAATCTATAGATCCCCATCTCATTCTCTTCCCTTGAAATCATCTCTCGAAATCCTTTATCTAGTCTTTCTTTGTTATCTTGCAACATTTTCCCCCTACTTTCATCTATTTTTGGCAATCCTCATCTCCTTATTTGAATCCCATCATGGCATACACCATTTGTGTTTAGATTTTTTCCTTAGGGTTTCTAATTATAAATTGTTGGGATTAGGGTGTCTCAACCTTTGAGTCCCATCATTTAATTATTGTTAATTTATGTATTTATTTATTTTATAAAGTTATTTATGCCTACCAAATATGTAGTCACTTTGTGGGACCCACCAGTGATGTGGCATCCTACATGGAAAGTGACATGTAATTGTTGTAAGCTATAATTATGGAAGTAAGTGTCCACTTTGGAGGTCCTAGATTCTAGGCTAGATTGGTGGCATTTGTCATAAATTTCTATGCCATGCACTATGAAAAACTATGACACTTACTATGACAATTTATGACAACCATAAGAGTTAAATATACAAACTGCTATGACGGGATATGACAGTTGTAAGTGTCATGTATGGAAATTTCCTATTCATACTATGACATCTAGGCTACAATTATGGAGGTTCCTTAGTTTTCATGTGGCAGTTGCATGTGTAGCTTGGTGTCTTGTATGTCAAGTGGTGGCTAATTTGGTGGAGGTAGGTGTTGATTTTGGAAGATTGCCTGATTAATGAGTCTTGACTATGACAACATGTCATAATAGACTCATGTTCACACCTTGGGCATGGTTTTTTCTTTTGACAAGTTTTGGGTGCCTTGCTACATGTTTCAACATTATAAATACTTGTAGTGTTAGTTCATTTTAATGGCTATAGGTTGAAGTTTGGTTACATGTCATTATGTTGCCAAAATTTATCCAAATTCTCGTTGTAGTGTGAAGACTCCTAAGCATTGCTTTGATACTATATTGTAACTATTCTTGGTTGCTAATAATACATTTGAGATATGTGATTTGGAGTGTGGGTTTTTTCTTGAAAGGGTTTTCCCATGTAAACATTGTGTTATGGTTTGCTTTGTCTTATCTATTTTATGTTTTTTAATGTGCATCTATAGGAACCTACAACAATATAAGGTGTTGATAAGAATTTTTTTATAACTCTCCCCTACTTAGAATAGTGTAGGAAGCAACTTCTACTCACTTGAATTCCTTTTAGTTTGTATTAGAGCCTGGCTAGGTTTGATTATGTTGTTGGATTGAAGGGGTTTTTTAGTTGATCTTTTTTTCAGTGGGAGTTTTGCAGAGGGATATTTTGTGACCTTGTTGTAGGTGAAAGATGGCAAGAACATCCAAAAGAATCAAGATGGAAAAGTTTAATGGTGGAAACTTCAAACTCTAGAAGTTAAAAATGGACTATATGTAGCACAAAACCAATCATAACAACCCAAAAAAATTGGGATCTTATGGATAGGAAAGCCAAGGGTTTGATCAGACTATGTTTGACTAATTTCATCCTCCTGAGCGTCCATGAAGAGAAAACTGTTGCTTCTTTGTGGAAGAAACTTAGAGATGTTTATTAGGCTAAATCCCTAGTAAACAAGTTGTTTTCAAGAAAGAAACTATATTCTCTGAAGATGGAAGATGGAGGATCTGTGGCAGATCACCTGAACGCATTCAACATGCTAATAGCTCAACTAGATTTTGCTAGAGATAAGATTGATGATCAGGATCATTGCATGCTCCTATTGTGCTCATTAATAAACGTGTGGGACCACCTGGTAATGGTTAGGGGAAGCACAACCACTAGTTTCAAGATGGATGAGGTGGTGTCTTCGCTATTTTCTGAAGAGATGCAAAGAAAGTCTTTCGAGATTGCTAAGGAGGCCCTTTTTGTTCATGTTAGATAGGAGGAGAGAGGCAAGAATAAGGATAAGAAATCTAAGTCAAAATCTCCTGGAAAGTCCAAGGAAAAGTGATGGAAGTATGAAAAATATTGTCATTTTAGAAAAGAGTGCAAGGAAGAGAAGAAGAAGAAAGGAAAGAAGCATTTCTCAAATTATGACTCTGACAAATCCTCTCAAGATGATGTAGATCCCTTTGTTGCAGCCTTGGAAACCCATGCATCAGAAGATGTGTTGTTGATAGAATCAGGTGCCTCTTTCCACATGACCTCACAGAGAGGATGATTCATAAAGTATGAAGAGTACGATGGTGGAAAGGTGTATCGGTTGATGACTCTCACCTAAAGATCGTTGGCCATAGAAGAGTCAAAATTAGATTCATTGATGGAAGAGTGAAGGGGATTGATGGTGTTTTGCACATGTCAGGTTTAGCATGAAACTTGCTTTTTGTGAGTAAACTGAAGGATTTGGGAGTGCAAGTTGTTTTCTCTAGTGGAGGGTGCAATATGATAAGGTGAGCTATGGTACTAGCTAAGGGTGTTAAGATTGGCACTCTATACAAGTTGAATGCATGCACAGTTTAATGTAATAGTTCCTCTGATACACCAAAGAAGAAATCTGTAAATTCTTCATCCTTACCATTAGATCATGCAAAGAAGGAGCCTGCAACAACTACATCTAATGGTTGTGCATTTTGGGTACCTAAGGGTCCTCATTCATTAGAAGTGAAGCTTCCTACAAAGAAGACAATGTTATGGCACCAACGACTTGGTCACATCGGTGAGAAGGCTCTTAGAGCCCTAAAAAATAAGAGTCATGTTGAAGGTCTTGATGATTGTAATCTCGAGTTTGACTTTTGCAAACATTGTGTTTATGGAAAACAACACCATGTTTCTTTTTACTCTAGTTCTCACAAGTCTTTTGGGGTTTTGGACTATGTTCATACATATGTGTTTGGTCCTGTGAATGTTCCTTCATTATCAAAATTTGTATATTTTGTTTCTTTCATGATGATTATTGTAGGAAATTCATTTATTTTCTTCTGAAGTAAAACCAAAGTATTTAGTCAGTTTAAGGAGTTTAAGGACTTGGTTGAAAATAAGACTAGTAGAAAGATTAGTTTGAGAACTAGCAATGGTGATGAGTTTTGTTAGGAAAAAATTGATGTTTTGTAAAGAGCATGAGATTGAGAGACATAAGACAACTACATACAACTTGTAGCAAAATGTAGTTGTAGAGAGGATGAATAAGATGTTGATGGAGAGGGCTAGGAGTATGTTGAGTGGTGTTGGCCTTGAGAAGAATTTTTGGGCTGAATCTATAGCCACTGCATATTATCTGATCAATAGATCTCCTACATTGATGCTTCTTGAAAAGACACCAATGGAGGCATGGTCTATTAAAAATCCTTCATTGAGGCATCTCAATTTTTTTGGTTGTGAAGCTTACGCTCATGTTTCTATTAAGAAGAGGTCTAAGTTGGAGAACAAGGTGGTTAAATATATCTTCATCGACTATGGTGTCACTGTGAAGGGGTACAAGATGTGGGACCCTAAAACAAAGAAGGTTCTCTACAATAGAAGTGTAATTTTCAGAGAGATGAAACCTTCTACAATTGACCTACAATGAAAGGAAGAAGAGAAACAAAAGGAGGTAGTTTAGGTTCCACCTACTTCAAATAAAGGTGAACTACATACTCCTATTGGACCTGATGATGAGGAGAGATCAAGCAACTCTAAAAGTTCTAAAGAAGAAGAATAACCCCAACTTCGAGAATTGAGGAGGTCTACATGTGTTAAGTGGCAACTAGAAAGGTTTGGTTATTCCTTGTTGGATTCTAGTTGCATTTTTGCTTTGATTTATAACACTGATGAGCCTAGGGCTATTAGAGATGCTATGGGTATGAGTGATGTAGATTCCTGTATGAAAGCCATGGATGAGGAGATGACTACATTGAAAAAAACAAGACTTGGGATTTGGTACCTTTTCTTATTAGGCGTAAACCTATTGGTTGTAGATTGTTTTTCAAGAAGAAGTGTGGTCCAGATGGTAGAGTTGAAGCATAAGGCACAGTTTGTTGTAAGGGATATTCTTAGGTGGAGGGAATAGATTATGGTGAAAGATTCTCACCAGTAGCAAAGGTGACATCTATCAAATTGATGTTATCACTCGCAACATAAAATGATCTTGAAGTGGAACAAATGGATGTGAAGAAAATGTTCCTTCATAGTGACTTGGAGGAAGAGACTTACATGTCATAGCTAGAGAATTTCATTGTCAAAGGTAAAGAAAATCCAGATTACAAACTAAAAAAGTCTCTATATTGTTTGAAACAATCTCCTAGAATGCGGTACCAAAAGTTTGATACTTATGTGTCATCATTGGGATTTTTGAGATCTAAATCTGACCATTGCATGCATTTAAAAATTGATAATGGTCGCATTCTCATTACTGTTTTATATGTAGATGATATGTTGTTTATTGATAATGCTAAAAGCATGATTTCACATTTGAAGTCTCGGTTGTCAACACAATTTGAGATGAAGATCTAGGTGCTGCAAGGTATATTCTGGGGATGGAGATAAGGAGAGACAGAGCTAATAGAAAGATTTGGTTAAGCCAAAGCATGTATATGAACTCAATGTTGGAGAGATTCAACATGGCAGATTGTAGACAGTTAGGTGTTTCTATATTGTAGGGGATGAAGCTTTTTGTGAATGATTGTCCAAAATCTCCTATTGAGATGGAGGACATGACCTGAGTACCTTATGCAAGTGTTGTTGATAGCTTAATGTATGCTATGGTCTGTATGAGGCCAGACATTTCCCAAGTAGTGGGAGTCCTTAGTCAATTTATGGCTAATCCTGGATGAGTATGTACCGGGATGCAGTTAAGAGAGTGTTCAGATATTTATGAGGTACTTCTGAGTATGCCCTATATTTTCATGGTTATTATACTAGACCTCAAAATTTAGTTAGTATTCATGGATATGTGGATTCAAATTGGGTAGGTAACATTGAAAACAAAAGATCTACCAGTGATTACATGTTCATGATGTTTGGTGGTGCTATTAGTTGGATGAGTAAGCGACAGGCTATAGTCACTTTGTCCACAATAGAAGAAGAATACATGGCAACTACTCATGCTTGTAAGGAATCCATTTGGCTTAAGATATTATGTTCAAACATTGGTTTAGATGTAGAACAAATCACTATCTATTGCGACAGTTAGAGTGTTGTTTCCTTAGTAGGGAATCCTACCTTCCATGCTAGAACAAAGCATATTGATGTTCAATTTCATTTTGTTTGTGATATGGTAGAAGATGGAAAGGTGAATTTAGAGAAGGTTGACACTTTTTTGAATGTTATAGATGCACTGACAAAACCAATGAGCATAAATAAGGTTAGATGGTGTTTCGATTCCATGGGCCTTGGGGCCTTGAGCTGTTGATTCCATATGATTCTTGTAGAACTTCAAAAAGTGGGAGAATGTTGGGATTAGGGTGTCTCAACCTTTGAACTTCCATCATTTAATTATTGTTAATTGATGCATTTATTTATTTTATAAAGTTATTTATGCCTACCAAATATGTAGTCATTTTGTGGGACCCATTGGTGATGTTGCATCCTACATGGAAAGTGACATGCAATTATTGTAAGCTACAATTGTGGAAGTAGGCATCCACTTTAGAGGACCTAGATTCTAGGCTAGGTTGGTGGCATTTGTCATAATTTTTTATTTCATCCACTATGATAGACTATGACACTTGCTATGACAATTTATGATAGCCATAAGAGTTAACTATGCAAACTACTATGACGGGCTATGATAGGTGTAAGTATCATGTATGACAATTTCCTATTCACATTATGATAGCCAGGATAAAATTATGGGGGTGTCTAAGTTTACATGTGGTAGCTACATGCGTAGTGGTGTCCTACATGTCAAGTGGTGGCTAATTTGGTGGACGCAGGTGTTGATTTTGGAAGATTTCCTAATTAATGAGTCTTAACTAGGTCATGTCATAATAGACTCATGTTCATATCTTGGGTAGGGTTTTTCTTTTGACAAGTTTTAGGTGCCTTGCTACATGCTATAGCATTATAAATACTTGCAGTGTTAGTGCATTTTAATAGTCCGGTTGAAGTTTTGTTACATGCCATTATGCTACCAAAATTTATCCAGATTCTTGTTGTAGTGTGAAGACTCTTAAGCATTTCTTTGAGACTGTATTGTAATTGTTCTTGGTTTCTGATAATACATCTGAGTTGCGTGATTTGGAGTGTGTGTTTTTTCTTGAAAGGGTTTTCCCATGTAAACACTGTGTTATGGTTTTCTTTGTCTTATTTGTTTTATGTTTTTGAATGTGCATCTATAGGTACTTGCAGCAGTATAAGGTGTTAATAAGAAATTTTTGGTAACTCTCCCCTACTTAGATTAATGTAGGAACTTTCTTCCGCTCACCCAACTTCCTTTCATAAATAGAAATATTTAAACACATCACTCACATTTTGTCACTATGTCTGCACACACCCATATAATTCCCCATGGAGGTTGAAATATACAAAAATAAGGGACTAAGGCATGATCCTTTGTAAAACACCATTTTCCCATTTGTCTTAATATTTAATAAGTATGTATTCTTTCCTTATGGACCATATGTGATCAATTCACAAACAAGAATAAGAGATCAAAGAACCAAGGAAATAAGCTATTGTGAATTTCAAAATATATAAAGCCCTAAACAACTACACTTAGTAGGGTCATTTGTGCCCCCTATCATTGTTGCAATACCCCTAATGTAGTTGCAACACCTAGATTTGATAATTTCTTTGATAAAACTCAAAATTTCATGATAACAACCTTTCATCCTCCCCAATCCATTTCTAGTGTCAAATTTACAAGATTTAAGGTGCATATGTTTAATTTTTTAATTTCTTTCCTATAACATTTTTATTTATCTTTTATTTCCTAGCTCCTATTTTTTTTATAGGTAAGTGTTGTCAAGGGGGTAGCTCCTATAAAGTAAAAATTTAGAAACATCCCTTATAGAAGGGTTTACATGGCTATGAAAGTATGGTTATAGATTTATAGTTGGATAGCCTCATTAGTCCTATTAATTATCATTCCACACCTCCATGTTTTATTTCTCTTATTTTTCACATGACTATCACATATCCTTCCCCTAGTTGAGTGGGTGCTATATGCTTCAAGATAAATATAATGGGCAAACAGATCATATTCAACATGTGATAAAATTCCATACCCTCTATACTTAACTATTAATTTTGATTATCTTGTCTTGGCTAAATGATTTCCTAGTATCTTGATAGATTATGCTTTGGATTAGATATACACTTTTTCTCCTACTATTTTATAATCTTTTTCTTCTCTTGTGAATTATTTTACTTTCCATTTCTAATATAACATAGAATATAAAGCCACTCTTAAATAATTAGCATATTAAAAATAAGGTCCCTATGAAAGTATTAAGGATTATTTTTCTCACTTCTTTTCTTTGCTTATCCACATGAGATTCCATCCTAATTCTCTACTCCAACTTCTCTTTCTAGATAATCAATTGTCTCATATTCAAGAGAAAATGCCTCTTGGCCTCCAAGCTTCTCTTTCATACTTACATTTATTAGCCATTAACATTAAATAAAAAATATTTTCATGGGTTGGGGTTAAATCTCCTTCTACCCCTTGTATGGTCCTCAATGTGAACCTTCTCTAAGTAAGTATCTTACTATATTATAAGAAAAATAAGAAGAAATATTTTGTACATGTCATATTGATCCTCATAAGAATATCTTGTTACTTTTCTTGGAGGCTAAGTTAATTAATCACCCCCCTCTTGAATTTAGGGAACTTCCTAAGCATGGTAATTCATTACTTCTTTCTTTCTCACAACATAGAATTTTAGGCCATTTCAACATTTTACCTTGAATTTAGTAGGAGACTTATATCTACTCTTGTCCTTCTTGAATTACATTTTTTCTTTGACTATCCATGAATAATTGTTGTTCCTAATATAATTGGAAGCTTTCCACCTCATCTCCTCTAAGATAAGAGAATATGGTACCCTCATACTTTCAAGTAGTACTTCCAATAGTCATCTCAAAGTATACAAATTGTCCCATGAGTTTGGAAAAGAACATATTGGGACCACGATGCATTAATTGTCTTCTTCCATCTTCACATCAACATGTTTCAATTAACTTATTATGGTGTTAAATGCATTTAGGTGATCAATAACTAAGTCCTCATTACTATTTCTCAAAGTATACAATTTTTTCCATAGAAAAACATGTTCATTAGGAATTTATCTTGGTATAAATTTCGTAACTTTTACCATAGGGGTTTAGTAGTAGGTTCTTCAACAACATTCAATAGCATTGGATATATCAAAAAAAATTGAATGAGGCTTTTGAATTTTTGATCTACACATCCTAGTATTTGTCCATACTTGTAGGATTACTTCTAGAGATTTCTAATCCTATATATTTGTCAATAGATCCCCCATCTTGAGATTCCATAGCTTGAAGATTGTGCCATTGAATCATTCCATCCCAAAACATGTCATAAGGGCTCATAAGGATCTATGGTGAAGGATATAACAATCAAAAAATAATGAATGTAAGCGAAGGACCAGAATAAGGTGAACCCTAGGTGAAAGAAAAGTCTAAGCAATGAGAATACTCATTAACCAACCTCCAAATCTTTAACTATTGTATTCAAATTACCAATCTAGTTACAATACATCAATAGGATCAAGCCTTCATAGGAGAATAACCAACAAAAGTTTGGAGAAATTTTAGTATCAAAACCCCCTACAAAATAACATCATATAACATCTCCATCATAGGCACTAACGCATAGAAGATATAAATTTAGAAACCACAAATGATAAAGTATTAAAATTGTAGAATAGTACTCCCAAAGATGGTTCCCAAATCCCCATGAGGAATTCCAATTCCCAACTCCCATGATGAGTCAACATGTTAATAGTAGATGTTTCCCTCACGCTATCATAACCTAGATCATAACATACTCACCAACTTGGGTCCTCTATTTTGGATTTCTTATCCCATTCAAAGATGCCTTATGATGAGTCATAACATGTTTCATAGATTTGATCAAAATTCAAGTCTATAATGTAATCACCTATAATCATGCCCTTGCATGCATCATATAATCCATCACAAGTAACCCCCACACAATACAATATCATAATGATATTAGATACTCTTACAAATTCTTACACACATTAAAAAGTAGATGAGACCTAGCCAAAAGTGCCACTTCAAAGTGGGATGCCCTTTTTCCTATGTGAGGAAAAAATAATAAATAAATAAAACAAATAATTACAAATAAAACTTTGGGTTGCAAGGTTAAGATAACTTTCCCAACATAAATAATTGTGAATTACTTGAAAAGTGTGATCTTTATTAATTGAAGCAATAAATCATGTGAATGTTAATATAAACAAGATATATCAAGTGCTATCACTGGTGGTAAAAACAAAAACTATAACTACCATAAGGCTCATCACTAGGATATACAACACCATGGATATTATCATGAGGCACATCCACATCATATGGAAGTGAAGGTGAAATATGTGTATCAATCAAGAACACATCACTAGGATCCTCAACTAATAATGAATCAATATGTACACACTAAGGAGGATCCATAGATGTAAGTGGGGGACTATCTTTAGATGTATAATTATATCATCATTGAGCAACACAACATCACATGAAGTAAGATCCTTAGATGTATCACCAGAAGTTAGGGCTAAGCCATCATATTTTGTCACACAAGGGGTATAATCATCATGAATCATGTAGACAACTGAAGAAAAGTCCTTTGAAATGAAAGGGAAGGTGCTAACAAGGTGCATGAAAGAGGAGAAAGTGGATACACATGCAATCAAGCCACCCATGCAACATCTACCATCATATATGGTAAAATATGCGATATCATTAAGGTTCAAATGATAAGATTCAATAAATCATAAAATATATTATGATCCTTCATTTAAGCATGAAGATTTAATCCCGAGGTAAAGGTTCAAAAGGATATATGGTGAAGGATATGACAATCAAAAAATAATGAATGAAAGAGAAGGATCAAACTAGGGAAAACTCTAGGTGAAATAAAAGTATTAAGTAATGAGAATACTCATTAATTTGGACTCTCCAACTCTATGATATTGGATAGATTTGCACTTATGACCTTGATCAATTATTAAGATCTCATCCTTTGGTCATGATCTCTTCCTTTAGTCATGATCTCATCCTTCACACTTGCAAAACCTATAATCCAATTCACTTTTGTTGAATATTTGAATGGGGAAAACATGTTGAGGAACACCTTTACGAATCTAATATGTGAGGGTTATAGTTTGATACTTTTTTGTACACCTTGATCAAACCTATGTTGTTGTTCACATGATTGAAAGGATTATGATGTAGTATACTTAAAATGAAGATCAATGTAATATATGTTCTTAAATGTTGATGTAGGCATATGTTCGTCAAATACTTTTACTCCTTAACTCTCTTAGATAATATATGATATCATGTTATGATTGATGGTCACAATGAAACTAGCAACATAGACCGTGTCTTTCAATTTGACAACCTATACCTTAATTTGAACAATTTGATGTGTAAGCTGATTGAAAATGATCAAATTTTAAATTAGGTTGGATTATAATAGATAGTTAATAAATTTAGATTTAGGTGGATGTGATCATGCTAATAATTTTGTCCAAGGGACATAATTGCGCATCCAAAATGTGAAATTGAATGAAATATGAAGTTTATGAATGCATAGGGTTCAAAGTGAGATGATAAAGAAGTGTATAGACGAATAGATGATACAAAGCATAATTGCACATCTAGAATGAGAAATTGAATGAAATGTGAAATTTATGGATGAGTAGAGGGTGATGTGAGCCAATAGAGAAGTGTACACATGAATGGAGGCTAAAGTGAGAAAATAGAGAAGTGTATATATGAGTATCTTGAAGGGAAATTGATTCATCCCAAAACGAACATCTGAAATCAGTAGGTTCCTTTAGTAAGCTATGTTTCTTTAGAGAACCTCAAAACGCACGTACTACTATGCCATAAAGTGGAATCAAACATAGTTTATTTCCCGCCATTAATCCTTAGAGGAAAGTTCATGCAATTTCAGATCTTACAAGATCAACTAGTTTCAACAACATGCATTAAATAGATTCAATAAATAGAATCATTAAACATGAAATAACAGAAGATATGAACACAAAGATTTACATGGGGAAAACCCTTTCGGGTAAAAATACGCACCCTCCAAAAGCATAGATCCACTGTATTATTCAACAAAAAAATACACAATTACAATATAATTGCAGGCTCTAAGCCTTTACATGGAGATTTACATCTTGTTCCATTTGGAGAAAATCTTATAACAGAACCCTTGTGAATTCTATCTCTCCTCTCACAACGCCTCAAGCAAAATCTCGTATTTATAGAGATTACAATGCACAAATTAGACATTTCTAAATCAAATGTCAAAATTCAACATGGAAATAGAAAATTCCTTCATGCACAACTCCTATAAAATCAACTTTCCAACTTGACTCCTCATCAGAAAAAGAAACTGCAAGTTGTAACTCAAAAGACAACGTGAGAAAATTAGCAACAATTAAAAAATCAATGCTATGGGAAAAATCAAAGGTTGAGACACCTTATTTTTCCTAACATTCTCCCACTTTTCAAACACCTTTGAAGAGCCCATCAAAGTAACAAGACTTAATTGCTAAGAGTCAACCGGTGAAAATACATCATCACAACCATACATGCAATCATGAGAATCTCAAACAATGCTATCATACTCTGACCAAGACACCTACAACAACATCCAAGATGTCCACCATCTAGGGAAACAGTTCTTGCCATCCTCTAAGGAAAGGAATGATCCATGGTGTATACGCACCAGTCCAAAGAACACAAGCATAATATCCAATAGATAGAAAAGGCTACATAATACCGCCACCACTCCACTGTGCTCACAAGCTATACAAAAGCATCAACAAAATCAACTTCAAAGCCCCTAACTTGAAAACAACTGTGAAGACATCCTCCAAAAAATAAGATAGAACATCAATTAGAACAACCAAGAAACTGATTGCTACCATCCAACTAACAAACCCACGTGACTAAAAATAACACACACAACAAGTGCTAATTCATCAAATCACCCATACCTAGAAGGTATCCACATCAAAAAACTCATGCCACCTACATAGCCAACCCACCAACTACAAATATAAGCTCCATGTTCCAACCAGTCAAAGAAGACCAAACACATCCAGGAACTCCCACTGCATGGGTAATGCTAAATCTGAAACAATCAAAGACATACTGAGTCTGCCGATCACAACACATAGAAAGTGTAACCATGTAGTATCCAAAAAGATCTACAAATCCTACAACCAATTGCTGCAAGAAACATCTCTCAACAATCTTCCACAACTCTCCCATGTTCTCCATATCCGACAAAAGAAAGAGATACAAGAACCTCCATGTCATCAACCAAGTGACAACACATGACCACAAACTAGTGATCACCATAGGTCCACATGTAGAAATCTCACATCTAAAGTCATATGAATCTAAACATACAGGAAGAAGAACCGGACTAAAGAGAAAAATCTGCAAATCATAAACATGTAGCATGCCCTTCTACATACACATCTAAATGCCAACTATGTCAAGTAAGATCTCCTTCACAACCCCAATATAAAAGCCATAATAACATCCAAAATTGTTCAACCTCAAGAGATCAAACATAACATATGCATCATTTATCCACATAGATGTAAGCTTCTCAAAGAAGATCAAACTAATCCATTTCCCATCTCAGGAAATCAACCCACTACCATCCCCTATGATCATCATAAATGAAAAAGAAAACCCAAGGAGATAACCATGCTATCCATCTCTCACAATGAATCCTCCATAACCATCTAATAGAAACTCAAGATCTATGCTTATGAAAGAAAGCATAAAGTAATTGAGAGAAACAATGGGCAATACCTCTCAAGCGATAAGATGCCAAGTAGACCAAGAGTGGGGAATGAGAATGCTCCTCCAAGATATCCAAGCCATCATGACTCCTCCAAGAGAAATCTCCTCATAGGTCTTTGTTGAACTCACGTCCAACTAAGGTGTAGGCTCCTCGGACTTTCTATTGAGATCTCATCAAGAGTAATCATCTCAACAACACTTCTCTCATCTCAAGAGAAATACAGCCTCACCTCATTCTCCATCTATCCATGATGACTAACAAATAATCATTATGCTAAACTCCAAATGCATCACTGCACTATCATGAAGTTCTCAAGCATATGACCAGTGCACCCAAAACAAAAGAGAATCACCAGACCACTATCAAAGCTCCAATCATTTGAATCAGGAACTTATCACGAAATCATGATCTTACCATCCCCCTAAGGAGATTCCATGCTCCAAGTGAACATACCATGGTCTCAAGAGAAATGCATCATGCCAAAACTCCAATCTAAAATCAAGATTATATCATGAAATAATAGCAGTATACTCTAAACCAACATCACCTGTCAAGCACCACCAACACCTCATCCCAAAGAACACAAGAGTCCTCCATGGCTTCGAGATGCTACACATCCTCAAATATTGTTCACACACAAATGTGAAGAAACCTTTCTGCAACAACATGATCTAAGAGTCCCTCTTAAACATCTGCATCACTAAATAAGATCATTCACCATATAGTGATGAATACAAAATCACTGCTAAAACCCCCACTGAACAGTGGTACTGAGCTTTCCAAGCACATGAAACACCGTCTCCCAAATCTGAAAATCATTTAGGTCCACACATATACAAGTGTATTATTGATCACACCAAGTGAAACCAAGATCTCCAAATCAAGGAAATACACCATGCTATAGGACACCAATACTAACTATCCATGTACTCTTGTATCATCCATCCTGTCATCTCAAAGAAATTGTACCAATGCACAAGTGACCACATACAAGGCCAACTAACAAGTTTGCATCAACACAAAATCAAACCTTGTGGATATAGATAGTCCAATTTCGAGTCATCTATGCATTCATGTAGGTAAAGATAACCCACAACATTGCACAACCCATAGATCCAATCAATGCAACATGCAAAACCACAATCATACTGGAAACTGCAAAACTAAGATCTCAAAGAGAATAACCATGTAGACAACATGACTCAAGCACCAGATCAAGCTCAGATCCGATTTTCCAATCATGTCCACAACGAGCATCATAGTCAAGAAATCCACCAAAAATCACCACAAAAATGTTGAGTGACTAATCACATACCAACACTCCCATGTAGAGAAAGCATCCCACCTCCTCACACCATGCATGAAGCAAGCATGCAAAACTACAACTATCTCATCCAGTAACACCCCAAAAGCTAGGGTCTAGAAAATAGCTTAATCACAGCTCCAGAAAGCCACACATTTTTCTTGACTGTGTAAAACCTGCAAAACCACTATATTTGAAAAACACCCATGCACATCTACGCCCAATTCACATCTAGAAGACTCAAAAGTCTAAAAAAGCACCATAACAGTTAAACCAAAATAGTGTATTATCATAGATGAGCATAACCATATATTTTTTTAGGAAAATCTATAAAACCCTCAGATCCAAAGAACATGAATCCAAGCCATGCAAGTGCAAAGCATCCATAAAAAGAAAAAAGTAGTTCAAGAACTCCAAGCCCATTTTAGGCCAACTCCATAACCACCAACATGCACATGCATCCGAGGGAGATAGGCTAGTGCAGAAGCTTCTAGATCATCCAATGATCAACTCGATAGCCTACATGCAATCGGGGTAGAAAAAAATAATGCCTTCCAATACCAAAAAAAAGTACCTAGCATAAGCACATTACTCCATAGTTGAAAAAAAACCCAAGCTTCTCCATATCACCAGGGAGCCTCTCACACAGACACCCAATATGAAAGATTTGTTGCAACACAGCCACAAAGAAAAAAATATCACCCCATGCATCAAGATTATTCCATTGTCAACTAGGAGCTTTAGATTACATCATTTCAATATGACCAACTCCATTTTCTCCGTCTTCACCATCCTTCAAGCTGTGTGTTGTCTCTTGAAATTAAAAAAAAAAAAGCAAGAACTTCCACTCACCAAAGGATCAATCTTCAGCCGATTCCTTCAGATTTCCTCAAGCTTTCAAAGCTAAGAAATCTTCACAGAAGGAATACCCAGAACTAAAAACACTAGGAATTCTTACATGCATCAACATGCAAGCACATGCAAGCCCCATGCAAGTCCATGCAAGTACATGCAACACACATGCAACTCACAAACCTGCAGATGGAAGCAAAAAGTAAATCCCAGAAGAAAGCTCTGATACCAATTGAAGGGAAATTGATTCATCCCATAATGAACACATTAAATTAGTAGGTGCCTTTGGTAAGCTATGTTTCTTCAAAGAACCTCAAAAAACACATACTACTATGCCATAAAGCAGAATCAAACATAGTTTATTTCCCACCATTAATCCTTAGATGAAAGTTCATTCAATTTTAAATCTTACAAGATCAACCAGTTTCAACAACATGCATTAAACAAATTCAATAAATAGAATCATTAAATATGAAAGAAACAAAATCATTAAACATGAAAGAACATAAGACATGAATACAAAGATTTACATGGGGAAAACCCTTTCGGGTAAAAAACCCCACCCTCCAAAAACATACACCCATTGTATTATTCAACAACAAAATACATAGTTACTATACAATTGTAGGCTCTAAGCCTTTACATGGAGATTTAAATCTTGTTCCATCTAGAGAAAATCCGGTAGCATAACCCCTGTGAATTCAATCTCTCCTCTCACAACTCAAAAAAAATCTTATATTTATAGAGATTATAATGCACAAATTAGACATTTCTAAATCAACTGTCAAAACTCAACATAGAAATAGAAAATGCCTTCATGCACTACTCCTCCTGTAAAATCAATTTTCCAACTTGATTCCTCATCAGAAAAAGAAATTACAAGTTGTAACTCAAAAGACAACGTGAGAAAATTAGCAACAATTAAAAAATCAATGCTATGGGAAAAATCAAAGGTTGAAACACCTTCTTTTTCCTAACATATGTAGACTAAAGTACACATTGACATATAAGTGTATATAGTGAGTAGAGGCTAGAGTACACATAGACATATAAGTGTATAGATGAGTAGATGATAAAGTATACATAGATATAGAGAAGTGTATAGATGAGTAGAGGCTAAAGTACACATATATAGAGAAGTGTGTAGGTGAGTCAAGACTAAAGTACACATAGAGAAGTGTGAATATGATTAGAGGCTAAAGTACACATAGATAGAGAAGTGTAAAGATGAGTAGAGGCTACTCTACACATAGATAGAGAAGTGTATAGATGAATAGACGCTACAAGACATAATTACACATCTAGAACATGAAATTGAATGGAATGTGAAGTTTATGGATGAGTAGAGGGTGATATGAGCCAATAGATAAGTGTACACATGAATGGAGGCTAAAGTGAGAAAATAGAGAAGTTCATAGATGAGTATCTAGGTTAAAGTACACATAGACAAAGAAGTGTATAGAATGAGTAGAGACTAAAGTACACATAGATAGATAAGTGTATAGATGAGTAGAGGCTAAAGTACACATAGATAGAGAAGTGTATAGATGAATAGAGGCTAAAGTACACACAGATAAAGAAATGTATAGATGAATAGAGACTAAAATTTACTTAGATAGAGAAATGTATAGACAAAAATAAACTGAAGTAAATAAATAGAGAGGTGGTTTCTACCTAAGTTGTGTTAGCTTTTTGTGCATAAATGACCCAACTTAAATATTAAACTAACACAACTCAAAACGAATAAAATGAACATAAAACAAACCAACAAAAATTACACTTTCCTACCCTACAATTAGTATAAGTGCACAAATCATCGACCTTCTACATTTTCCCTAATCTTAAGCCCTAATAAATTCATGCAACGACAAATACACCCCATCCTGTCAATTCAAGATGCCATAAGCAAAGGTCACGTTTAATCTGAAACGACGCGACGGGTGTAGTTCATGGAAATTTCCAGCAACGGACCCGGACAGCCTGCTTTACAAACTGACGTATAGCCTTTAGTATTCACCTAAATCACGTTTCAATTCATTAAACAAGGCCCCACGGGCGTCGAAATTTTGGCCCCTCATAAAAGAAGATACAAACAAAAGCAACTGGTGGGCGCCCCCGCCGGGCAACTTATCTCCTGGGCCCCACTTCTTCCATTAATCGAAACGCCCTGTGAAAGTCCTGCACGGCTGTACTGAGACCACATTTTCCAGCGTGTAATTGGTTAAAAGATTGGGTTTTCCCTGCTCCCGAATCTCTTTGCCATTTGGGTTCCAAATACGATTCATTGCCTGTCCATTTCATCTTCCACATACACTCTTCACGTGTACATTCTTTATAAAGAGCTTTGAAGAATGTTACAGTACAGTTTGGGCCATCTGGTTCAGGCTTCCTCAGGTACTCGATTAGCAATGGAATTCAAAAAGGAAATAAAAACCAAGGCTGGCTAAAGTGGGCATGGAATGAGTGGAGAAAAGCGCCGAAACGTAAGGTAAATCCGTAACACTCCGTGTTCTTTCTCTTGGGATTTCGTGGAGTTTGTTTTGTCCTGATTTCATGGGGATATGGGTGACTGCAAGTTGGGTTAAAGACATTAAATTTTTTCCAGTCGATATCGATGTAAGTTATTATTTCTGGATTCAACAGTGTGAATTTATTTGTATTAACGTTTTGGATCACATTCTGTGATCTATCATAGGAACGTCGGATCGTGATCTATCATCAGGACGTCAAATCCGTGATCCATCATCAGGATGTCTTGATAATAGATCACAGAGTGTGATCCAAAATATTGATGTAAATACACTCACACAGTTAAATCCAGAAATAATAACTTACAAATTAGATGTTTTGAGTTATTATTAATTCTACAATTAAAGAAAGAAGTTGTCATGGCTTTATGATCTCTGGCCCAGCTCTCTATATTATATCAAAATGTGGTTTGTTTTTAATGAACATGCTGACCCGTCTTCTACTTGGGAAAGATGGAACATTGCCTTGCATGTCAACCACATGAAAACGGCATGTGGAACATGTCCTTGCACAGAATATCAAATTCGCTGACGAGAACATACTGGAATATCTGTGCATAATCAAATGCTTTGTTTTTTCTTCAAGTATAAATCTCACTGTGGGGACTTACGGAGGAGAGATGGAATGGTGAAAGCTGTTTTTGGTATCTTTTTTTAATGGCTTATACTTTTCCTATTTCGGGTCTTTTTTAAATGTTGTTTTGGAATGTCACCTGCCTGTCAAGGGAATTTGTTTAGATATAGCATTTTCTCAACCATGCAACCTACTCTTAGCATTTAAGTTTTTATTTTCTGGTTTGTTGTAGAGATAAAAATTATACTTTTGGTCAATGGGACCTTGATCTATTGGTGAAGTTGAATGGTTCTTAATGAGCCCACCAGGTATCAAAGTCTTGCTAAATGCAAGGCTCCGACATCATAAGGGATGAGGCCGGGATTGTGCCCCAGACAAATTTGGTGGAATGGATACCCCTCAATCCTTGGCTCTTAGCCGAAGAGGTTCAGCCCAAGAAGGCTCGTGCTCCCTATCGGGTAGCTACAAATAATTTGTGGATGACCTCCATAATAAAAAGAAAAAAGAAAAAAGAAAAAAGAAATTATACTATTGATTATTTTAGTCTTAATTTGGTAGTTTCTTTTTGTTTTTTATGTTTTCATGTTATCGATTAAAGGTTTTGGTTTGTTTTGACTTTGAGTGTGATTTTATTCAAATATATTTTTTATACAAAGATACCTATTCATTATAAACAAATTATATTTTACACTTTTCTATATCAGTTTGTATTTTTTTAGTGATTACTAATAATGAACATATTTTGGATTGTTTTTAAACCTCTCAACAATTCATCTCACTAGAATTGTTTGTATTTAAGTTTTCATTTTTGGATTTGATGTAGAGATAAAAATTATATGCTTTTCATTATCTTACTCTAATTTAGTAGTTTGTTTTTGCTTTTTATGTTTTTATGTTATTGATTTAAGGTTTTGTTTTTTTGGACTTTTGAGTGTGATGTTACTTAACTTATCTTTTTAAACATGATGTAATATGTTTTTTAATACAAAGATACCTATTCATTATATAAAAGTATATACTTTGCACTTTTCTATATCGTTTTGTATTTCTTTTTAGCGATTACTAATATTGAACATGCTTTGAATTGTTTTTAAACCTCTCAACTCCTCATCTCACAAGAAGTAGACTTTCCTTATTATGAAAAACTCCACAATATTCATGATTCTTAATTCTGCTAGATCACTATCACCTTTAGATTTAACTTGTGTCCCTTGGACACTAGACCCCTTCTCAATGTCACTTAGAATTTGAATAGTATATTTTTCTAACCTAATAGTCATCTTGCTTGCAGACCTTAACCCTAGCATGTCTTTCAATAATCAAATCAAGCCTAGACATGTTTATTTAATGTAACTTTCCTAAAGAGAAAGGTTTCATGATCCATTCATTTCTCCATTGATTAATCTATAATGCCTCTGGCATTTGCATCTTTTTCATATGTTTACTTTTGTTTGGGCTTGTTATTATGACATTTTGTCATTGATGTTTTCAATAAGATTTTGTATTGGCATCTAGATTATGGTGTATATTTTTGACAAACCATAAATGAGCAACTATTTTATGTGTGTTTTATTTTATCACATTGCTTGAAGTTATTTAGAAAAGATTCAATGATCATGTTTGAGAAATATTTAATATTTATTAAACAAATATTAGAAATAGTTACTTTAAAAAATTATATTATAATTCATTAAATATTGTTTTATTGTGTTAAATAACATTTTAACTTCATAACATTGTTAGTGATAGCCTATTATTGGAAACAATCAAATTAGCTCAAAGGCCTATAGTTATAAAATTATGTACTATTATTATTATTTAAAAAAAAAAAAAATTAGAAAAGGAAAAAAAGATTTTTTTGAAATGAATAAAGAAAATTGACTTATTTTAATCATTTTATTCTTACATTTGCTTCAAAAACTCATTTGGCTCCATGGGGTTTCAAATGATGAAAGGAGAAGGATTGTATCCTTTGAGAATATAATTTCTTGAATACAAATTTGTGTGTGCTTGTGTAGAAAATTGGTGAAAAAATCTTCTCTCAAAATTTTATATTTTTTTTTGAAAATTGTTGAAAGGTAATTTCCCTTCTCTTCCTTAATTTATTTAAACTTCTTATTTCTTTGCTTCCTTGTTATCACACATTAGTTGGTAGTATATGGATCCATTATAGGAGACCATTATGCATTTATATTCATGAGAATTATTAGATTTAAATTTATTTTCAAAATGTCTAAAGTAGATCTATTATCATGACAACTTTTTTTATGAAATCATGTTTTTGAATTTTTACTAGAATAACATGTTTCTCTGCATGTGGAGATGAAAAGGGTATTATATATTTTTTGTAAAATTTTCATAATTAAAAAGTTGGAAAATTCAAGTGTGGGAGCAAGGTTCATTAGTGGAGGAAAGATGAATTTTATGACTTTGTGTGTGAAAATTTAAAGAAACAATTAATTTTACTCTCTTATTTGATTGAATAATATTGTGGGAGAAATGGTCCCCAAAATGATTTAGAATTTTGTATTGTCAAACAATAATAATATGTTATTATTGTTACCTAATTTATGCTTCCAGCTAAATCAGGTAACCAATTGTTGTGTTTGCATTTTAAAAATTAAAAGATACATCATTTTCTGCTAAAAGTTCATTAATGTGTGTAAAGGAGATTGTCAAAACATATTGCATTATTCTAGTTTTTGCAATTACATACAAATAAGAAAGAGAACCAACATATATTGGGTATGTGCAAGATCATCATGGAAAAAACAGGCCTTTAAGTGGCAAAAAATTCAGAAAAATCAGAGTTAGACAACTTGACGTAAAAATTTGAATAAGTTATCTATATTATTTTAAAAATATGTAAGAATAGAATCTATAGAAAATTGAATATAGTTTCTAAACTACTAGGTTTATTTAAAAAAAAATCTATTTGGTGAAAATTTGAAATTTCAATGCAGTAGTACTTAAATTTCGGGGAAAAAATAAGAGGTGTCTATCTAACCACCCTAACCACAATAAAATGATAATATTTTTTTAAAGATTTTAGATATAATTAGAGGACTCATGTCCCAATGTGATGCATATTTTTTGTAATTTTTTCCAAGTAAATAATTAATTATGAGTTTTTATTACAACTTTAAAAATATAAAAACTCGTGATGTCTAACCACCTTAACTTGGTCAAAACTTCATGAAATTCATTTTTTTAATCTTATAGTATGCAAAGATAGAATGTGACACATGTTTTAGATTCAAAAAATGTGATACCATAACTTGAAGCTATAGATGTTTTTCAATCAACCTATCAATTAGGATCTTTTAGTCGTAATTCAAATAGAAAATGAATAATAATTATTTATTAAATTCAAAGTAAGCATATTTTTATATTGGTGGAAAGTCGAATCTCCTTTTAAAAACCCTTTTCATTTCATCAATTTTGGGTAAAAGTCGCCACATACCCTACATACCTATCATATCACCACTTTGGCCCATCATGATCCCGCCAGATGTACCCTATTGCAAATGTAATCTTTATTGATGATCATAAGCATATAACATCCCCGCCAAGGGACTACCGGTAAGCGCAATCAAGATGGTTCCCAAAAGGGGGCTTAAGTGGCCACTTTTTTTCTTGAAATCAAGAAATACTGACCTTGGACATGAAATTGAGGATAGTTACACTCAAAATTGAGATGGAACAAAACAAGGATTGAAGTGCTTCAAGTCTACTTCCTAAACTACTAATTTATTTTGAAAATGGTTGAGATTAAGGGGTTAAAATAAGGGATGTACACAAATTGGTGTTGTTTTTGTCGAAAACATAACATAGGAACTCTTGTACGACCCTAGCATAGTGAACTTTGTTGTAGTATTTTTAAAATCACTATGGTCAGAAGTTAGCTAAAAGTATCTAGTTGATGCAAAAAATTTTTGATAATTTTTTAATGAATATTTGATTTTTTACTAATTTTCCAAGTGGGTGCTTCCTAAAAATTAGAATTTTGGTCGTGCTCCCTCTACAAATTTTGGAAAGTAATAAATTTTTTTTAAAATTATTTTTTAAAATTTGTAGAATGGAGTCTGGGCTTTAAAAAATGTAATTACCTTGAAATTTTGATGAACAAATTAATTTATAACGAAAAAAAAACCAAACACTGCTTTTTGATAAAAAATAGACATACAAACAAAATAAATTATGGATGAAAGGCCTAACATTGTCAGAAAGTGAAAAAAATTATATCGTTGGAAAGCTAGGAGAGAACTTAACATTACCCATGTGTTCGATTTTGTCGATATTGAACCCAATGCAATCCTGACGGTGAACACGAACCCGTTTATGTGAAAAATTGTAGAATTTGCAAAAAACACGTTTCTGGTCGTTGGGAATGCCCTCCAAAC
>VDFB02066019.1:49494-96262 GCA_007258455.2 Sequoia sempervirens
TTTTGGAAATAATAATAAATTTTATTTTGTGGTGCTTTGGAGCAATTCAGATTTCAATTTCATTGTTTGCATAAATGGTTTTGATGATTTTGATGTCATTTGTAATTGAATAATCAAATTACTTTAGATTTGATGTTTTAATGTGGAGGGACATTACAAGAGACAATAAGGGATGATCTATGGTTGACTAGTGTTGTTAGTTGACAATAAAGAATTTGTTATATATTATGCTTGACTACTGGGATCTAAATTTTGTAATTAGATATACATTACTCAGATTGCAACAAACCAACACTATAACTTTACGCTACTCTAGATGAGGTCATGTATGCGATTTGGTCTTGAACACTTTATCTTGCGTGGGTCTATTCTCTATTGATTTGACTTTTGGTACACTTTCCATTCCTTCACTATGTATATCAAAATGAGGTTGCTAAGAACATTGGGGATATGTTGTGTTCAAAGAGAATGTTTTGAACTTCCTTATTGATATGTCAAATGTTGTTCCCGACATATAATGGTTGAAGACATGCCAAGCAAATGATGCAAGTGCCTATGGCATTGATGTGATGACTTATTTGTCGAGATAGGGAGGAAAATGCTTTTGTGGTCTAATTTTATGCAATGAGAATATCTAATGATCCAATATTTTGATGATCAACTAACAACCTAAAACTATCTATGAAAATAAGATTCTAGAACTTGAGGTGTTTTAGCACTCAAGCTAACAAAGTAATGTTCAAATTCTGAAAACATTGATCTTATAAGCGCAAAATATGACATTTGAATTAATTGGATAAAATCACACTTTGGATCAATCCTCGAAACACTTCTACACCCATAATCTAATTAAGGTAAGATCATAAGAGGTTCAAACCAGTTCATTCTATCACAAGAATACAAAAATTTAGAACAATAAATAGAATATAAGAATCAACTTATACACAAAACAAAACAAATTAAACATTACAATACCATATTTTGTAACACCACCAAAAATAATTATAAAAAGCAAAATATAAATTCAAAATATGCACGTTTATCTCTTACATATATAAACTATATATATACACATAAATAATCCAATATTTAGTGTACGACCAGTCTTCTAACCTTGAATCATCCTCGACATTTTGTGAGAAACTTTGATCATTCTATTTATTAGTAATAATATAAAAATATACATGCGCGAATCTAAACATCACATGCCACAAACTGCCTTATACGCCCCCTCCCGAATATTCAAATTTCTAAACAATATATTTCCCTGGAAATCGGACGTTCGGAAGTTTAGACTCCACTATTTTAAGATTGTAAAAAGGAACAACCAAGTTTATGATATTTTAAAGAAAAAATAAGATTCATTATTATCTTGTGAAAGAAATTAAGGCGCATTTAAGCAAAGTTTGGCTATGTCAAAAATGTATCTCCAAGTCGTCTATTTAGGTAGCCCATCCATGTCTAACTTTCTCCAGTATAATCGTTTTCATGTGAAAGGTATTTCAAAAATGTTATTTATCGTCTATTTTATTAAAATATCAATTTAAAGCTTAATGGAATTCTTCAAACTCTTTATTTTAGAATTTCCACAGTTTTCAATAGTTGTCAATGGTGTATTTTAGAATATTCTTGTTCTTTCAATTGAAAGAAACATTGTAACGATGACAATTATATATTTCGTATTTTTTGACTTTGTATTTATTTTGATGTAGTTTTTATGTAATGATAAAATTATAAGTGGTGTGATTTTATCTAGAGTGGATGTATTATGTGAAGCTTAATGGAATTATTCAAACTCTCTATTTTAGAACTCCAACAGTTTTCAATAGTTTTCAATGGTATTGGGACTGAAGTATATTGGAATATCCCCGTCCTTTCAATAGAAAGAGACATTGTAATGGTGAAAATGATATATTTCGTATTTTTTGATTTTGGATTTATTTTGATGAAGTTGTTTTTATGTAATTATAAATTATAAGTGGTGTGATTTTATTTAGAGTTGGTGTATAATCTGAACTTTATTCAATCTTATCTCATCTTAGAAATGGTTTTGATTCTTAATTTTTTCTTCTCATTTAGGTTTAGGTTTGTAATTTGCACAATTAGATCATAGGTCAATTTTACAATTTATAGAAATGAGTCAAGTATCTTTAAATTTAAAATTTGAAAGTTGGGTTCAACTTAACACTTTGAACTAGTCATTGTGTGCCAACTTGAAACATGAAATGTTTTCTTCTCACCTTTGGAGTTGTATTTAAGGATAACAGGGTACAAGGGCAGGTTGAGATCAAACAACCAAGAGGGCAGTCTCATCCAAGTTTTGATCCTGTCAAGAATGCAGATTGGCAGAAGAGGAAGATAGTGACTTTGGGAGACTACATACCTGCTCATTGGAAGATGAAAACATATGAGAGCAGGGGGTCTTTTGGTGGCAACACATGGGACACTTCTTGGGGCAAGAAATCTTTCTTTCTTGGGGAGAATGGTGCAAGAGCACCCAAGGCCTTCAAGGAGATCTTCAAAGGTCAAAAGTGTGCAGGGGTCAGAAGGACCTTTCCATCAAATCAAAACATCAATTATGGTATCTTGGAGCCTATAATGGCATTTGGGATGAATAGATGTAATGGGAATATCAAAATTCCTAAGGGTCTTGAAAGGACCATAGGACCAAAATGCTATGTAAAGAGAACTATCATGTTATAGGGCTTTAAATAGGGATATAATGCTTTAATGAGGTCAAATAAGGTTGGATATTGAAAATCCAATAGTTTTAGATGGTAGAATTTAATAAATTCCAAGTTTGTAAATTCAAATATTTGGAAATCCACTTTAGGCGGGTAAATGGGTTTTAGGAGGTTTAAGCACTTTAATGGAATAAAATCAATGTAAAACAGTTTGGGCAGTTAGAGAATGGGTTTATAACCCAAAAATGATCATTTGTACGGAGGTTGGGCATTTGGAGCAAGTACTGTACGGACTGTTTTCTGGAAATAGAGAAAAACACAGTTTTCTTGCATTTTCTTGAGTCTTTTTGATGATCTATTGATTCCTTTTGAATTTCTAATCAATTGGATGGTTTAAGAACCTGTATTTACTTTCAATTAACCTTTTCAATGATCTGATAGATGTTAGGAATCAGTTTTTGTAACATATTGCTGACTGTCCTAAAAAAGAACACAAAATTTTCACTAGTTTTGGTGGTTTTCATGGATGATTGATCCATTTCAAGGTAGAATGCTGCTGTGACCTGTGAAATGGATCATTCCTAACATGTAACATACATATTTAACAAACTAATGTGCAGGGAAGAAGAATATTGAAGTGTACACCAAGATTTCACAATGCAAAGTGCTTGAAGTTGGAGGCTAGGGTATAGCAGCAAAATATCTGCCTTAATGAGGGGAATTTTTTTGAGTTGGGATAGAATAAATATGTTGTCCTAATGGTGTAAAGTCAATGAGCAAGTTCTGGAAGTGATTGGAAGGTTAGTTTTCAAGAGGCACTAGTTTTGAGGCAAGTTAAGGAGGGTTTTGTGTTTGAGCATGTTAGAGGTATCATAGAGGCCTAAAAACTTGTAATCCTTGGTTTTGAGTCATTTTAAGGGACTGTTGAAAGTTTCATGGTCAGGGGTTGAGTTTAAAGGGGGGTTGCTTTGGAAAAGAGGGCTAATTAGCCTAAATTGGAGGAAACAGCAGATTTTTGATTGGTGTGCTCCAAAACAAGTGCCATCAAGAATCTAGTATGTTATGTATCATCACAAACCACATCTGGTTCAATCATTTTTTGGAGGTTCCTTTGGAAATTTTGAGTGCAAAGTCAAAAATCCTTCGCTAGAGGCCTAGTTGGGCTAGTAGCCTAGTTAAGGTGAAAATTTGGTTTTGTGTCTAAGTCAAAGAGTTGGGCTTTGAAATCATTTAAAAAAAGTTTTTTTGGGTCTCTTAAGAGTTTTCCTAGGGTTTGGGTCCATAAGGAAGGCAAATAAGTCATTCGGTGCATTATTGAGGTTTGTCTCCATCAGAGTGCTTGGAAGAGTGGTTGGGATTGTGTCTTGCAAACCTTGAGAAATTTTTGTTTCTTTCAAAGTCTCAGACCCTCTGCATCAAGTTCAACCTAAATGACATACTAAATGTGAATATACCCACTTGGGTGAACCAATCAAAACCATCCTCCAAAAGATCACCCGAGCCAACATGATCCACTTGCCACCCATCAAACCTCTTGGTCTTGATGTGCCTAAACCCTCTTGCTATAAGGAAAGTGATTTTTTTATTTCTATGGAGTTTTTCAACATTAAACCTCCTCATACATGAAACTAAGGAACTCCATCCAAGATCTTATTGATTGAGGAGATATATCTATCGAAGGCCATACATCCCTTATTAAAAGCATGGGTATATATAAGAAACCTTTTCCTTAGTGTAATGATGGTAGAACTTCCACATCATAAAACACAATGCCTTATACATACAATAACAAAATCTCATCTGACTCTGTCATTAGCTACATTGAACACAGTCCCTCCCAAGTAGCCACCATAACTATCAAAACACCTAATTGTATCATCACTACCTGACATGTTTGAATTTCTATCCAAGGAGTTACACCCTCCTCCTAACCTACACACCAATATAGTATCCTTGGCCACTTGAAAAAAACAACAACACTAATATTTATCCTTAAGCTACTTAAAACATCTCTTATCCACAAGGACCACCTTGAGAAAGCCCTCAATGAAAATCAAGTCCTTAATGATATTGATCTTTTTCAATTTCAATTCATGATGGGACACTTATCATCTCGACAATCCCTCATCTTTTGCACTATCAAAATTCCTTTCATCGATCCCTCGCATAATCATTCTCTCCATATTCAAGCACACATCCATAAAATCACAATCAAATGCATCCTTATAGATGGTGGATCAAGAATTAATCTTTGCAACCTAATTCAATAAATCAACTAGGATATCCCAATGATGTTGTTGATCCCTAAACAAAAATTACAATAAAAACATATGACAAAGTTGAGCATGAATCTAAAGGCTCTGTCAAGCTACCCATTTAGGTAAAACCTGTAACAGTTGAAACCACTTTCCAAATATTAGACCTTGATATCCCCTATTACATTCTTCTTGTCCTCCCATCAATCCATGCCATGCAAGTTGTTCCATCCATATTTCATCAATGCATAAATTTCTCCCACAATGAAACTGAAGTGACCATGCATGTTGATCCAAATTCATTCTAATATTGTAAAATATTATAAAGTAGTCATGGCCTTTCACAATATTTCCCTACCAACACTACATCATCATCTTCATCTTCATGCATTGATCCTTCATTTCTCCCTGCCTCTTGTACTCCCTCAGAAATCAAGGATAAGATCAAAGAACTAGGTATTGGAGAAAATGAGCTACAAGCCTTCCATATAGATACCACCTTGCCATTTGTATCATCCCAAACTTTTTATGTCCATGGTAATCCACTCTTTGATCATGATCCTATCGAGGGCATCCAAGATCCTATCCCTTCTACTCCATCTCATGAACAACCATCATTCCATATTGACCATCTTGGGTTAGGGTACGCTTCTCTTAATGTTGCCTCTACTACACCTTCCTTCCAACTCTTTAAGGATGTGCAAGCTTTCTTTGACATTAACAGTGCCAAAAAGGATAGTCACGAAGAATCCATCAGATGCATCACCAACCTTCTCCATGATCCATACATCTTTACCATTTATCCAACACATCCAACCCATCCACTTCTATCCTTCTCTTAGACTTGGATCAACAAGTATCACCCAAAAAGAACAAGTCTATCAATCAAAAATAAAAAAATAAAAAAACCTTTATCATGTGGAGATCCAAAATCAAATATAAAAAATAATAAAATAAAAGAAAGGTCCTTTAGTCCAAATCAAAATAAAAAGCTATTGAAAAATTCAAATAATAAAAGAAATAAAAAATTGATCTCCTATCATGCTTCTTCATCCAATAACTAGGGGCATCTATCAAAGAAAAATATCAAGAAATGAGCTTGTTGATCCTAAGTATTCATCCTCATCATCTCCACATAATCCATACACTTTACAAAATCCACCCATATCCATACATCCATCCTATCATTCCATCCCCCTTGGCGATTTATCTCAATGGACCTCTGATGATGACCCATTCATATACTTTCTGATAGTGACCCATTCATGTGTTTTAATCCAAAGGTTGCACAAACTCCTTTATGTGTGAAGCATGATGACCCTCATAGTGCGCACAATAGGGACCATACTTTATCTTCTTCCACCTATTGCACAATTCATCCTCCACTCATCTCATACCATCTATACCCATCTATCCAACTTTGTTAACCATTTACTAAAAGGTGTCCACCGTAATTACAACATCAAGTCTCATTTATCAAAAAAATCCAAAAAAAAAATCAAAAAACCCAACAAAAAAAAAATAGTAAAGAGAAATAACCCATCCAAAGGTGAAAACCACCTTGGTGGCACCTTGGATAAGTACCATGGTGAAAACCTATAAATATGGATCATGTGTAGTAGTCTCTTATCCACCATCTCTTAGGATGTCACCCCATTTGTCATCATTTCTATCCATATCATAATAAACTATCGCCTGTATCCGTCCACCCATCCATAATAAACCTATCATGGCTAGTCTTTGATCCTTGATAAAGCATCATCCCTTATCCATCCACTATCACCCACCCTTCCCCATGCTTTCTCATGTGTTAGATGCAAAAGTTACATCTACATTATGTCAAGGATTGATCTTGTATATCCTTAGTTTCCTCTCACTTTGGCCTTCAACTCTCATGCCTTTGGAGTCCCTCATCTTCATCCATAATAAATAAAACATCAACCCATCTTATCCCATATCATATCCATCCCATCTCAAACATAATAAATAAATAATCATCCTTTCATCCCATCTAAAAAGTTAAAATTCAAAAATCAAAGTTTTAAGAGTCTTAGACTTGGCATTCAATCAATCCAAACACTACAACTAAGACATCAATCCTTAATCAAAATCCATTCATAAGCCTAGTCGTCAAACACTAATCAATCATCCTATCCTTTTCCTATCGATCATTCAATCTATTATCCTTATCAAAGCCTTACTCAAGTGATTATCCAAGCTTGAGTAAGAAAATCAAAGACTTGCTTAGGGGACTACCCAAGCCTAATCGCAAGAACATCATCCTTATCAAAGCCTTGCTTAGGTGATTATCCAAGCCTAATCACAAGAAAATCAATCATCATCATCATCATTATTTGATCTTTGTCAAGATATATGTTGAATACATGACATTTGGCAGTGATTCTTGTTTTTATTTATCTTTTGATCATTTATCTTTTTACCCATGACTACACCTACTTACGAACACCTTGATCTATCTATATCTTGGTGTGTCACAACTAGTATATAATTGGGTATTGTCTTGTTTTTTTTATTTGTCATTGCTTGAGTGTCAAGTTCATGCAAAGGTTACCTTGTCCACTGGTTCCTCACACCATGGTGCATTCTTGCCTTTGCTATATCAAACATTAGGATTTCTCAATACATAGTGGCATAATCCATCCATCATCATCAAATTCCCCTTCCTTTTCATCTCCTTCATCCTCTTCATCCTCCAAGTCATCTTCCTAATCCCTCATCCTTCCCTTCCCTTTCAAGAGCCACCTATGTTCTCTTAACCCGCATGTCCTCTCGAGGGGGAATCCCATCACCTAATCATTAATATTTCCTTCTTTATCCTTTTTATCCTCCCATTGATTGGGGCATAATCTTTGATCCTTATCCTCTCTCATCTTAGATCATTATCCTCTCTCATCCACTATTTTTTAAACTTTTTTGATACAACGCCATTTTGTGGTGTCATATCAAAGAGGGGCGAAATGTAGACACCTAAAATATGACCTTACCTATCCACACCTAATTTTAGCCTATTCTAAGCTATTAATTAAATAAATATCTATTATTTATTTAATTATTCTCATTTGTATCCTAATCCCTTAACTAAATAAATACTTATCATTTATTTAATTAATATCCCTTCACATGTTCCCATTAATTAAATAAATACTTTATTTATTTAATTAATTGTCCTTTATCCTCTATCCTTGCCCATCTAATCCTAGCCTTTAATCTTGTTCGCATGGATCATACTATAAAATTTTCCTCATGTGACAAATGTCCCCTTCGTGTGCCTAACTAACTCCTTGCCTAGATTCATTGAACCTATACACCTACCCAAAAGTCAAATCATCTTTTTATCTTATCCATTCATCTCATTTAACCTTTTAATCCTAGCCATTGCCATAAGCATTTTTGTCCTTATCTCAATCCTAAACCTAGATCTTATCTATCATGTGACACTTGTCATATGATTGCATCCTTGAACCAAACCCTAATCCTCAATCAATATTGGCCCTCCATCATCAATTATTTCTAACCATTTATTTTTCCTCTTTAGGACTCTATATCTAGAGACTCTCTTCCTTCATAATCCAATCTAAAATCTATTATCATACCTACATGCTATCAAAGTCTCTATTGAATCAATCCTATCACTATCATTATCAAATTATATCAAGGTTGTGCTAGAGCATTGGGCAATCCACGTATCAAGAGAAAATCAAATGGAATAAGGTTGCACTCCATTTCTGCTCACCAAGGAGAGAAGCAAAGATTCTAGGTGAAGGTATTGTTCTTTGTATTGCTTCTATCTTCCTTTATTTTCCTTCAATATTTTCCAACCCTCTTCAGGTACAACCAATGTTGATGGTACCAATTCTATAAGGTTGTAGATTTAGTCTTATAGTAGAATTTATTTTACATTGTGAGCTAGGAACCCTTTGCCTAAACTATGTATCTAGATGTTATATTTATATAGTGGTTGTTAGCGAAGCTTATAGGTAAAAAGATAACTAATATCATACACATATGTTGTGCTTCCCATGTCATCAAGGTTATGCCAAGTGTTGGACCCATATGGTGCTATTTATCTAGCATGATCATATAGAGTAGATGTGGCTAGGTACTAGAAATGTATGAAGCTAAACTAAACATATTGATACAAATACATGTGTTACCCATGTGAATATCACACACAATATAGAGATGTTACAAGAGTTGGTAATGTTGTAGAAGGTAGTGAAAACTCTTGAAGTTGTGCATTATGATTTAAGATTGTGCACATTTGGTTAGTTTGTGCATGCTTGCATAGATTTGTTAGAATCTATTCTTACACAAATGTGTGTGAATCCATTCTATAAAAATCCTTCATAATTGTGTAATGTACCTTGGCAAAAAACATGTACATAGAAGAATATCATAATATTGGAAGTGTTGATATCAAGCCAATAAATAGAAGTACAAATTGCATGAAATTGCACATGAATTAGAAAGTGCAATAGATGGGGGTTTCTACATCATAAATGTAACTTATAGAGGGAATGAAATGAACAAGTTTGTGGGGTTAGTGGAGGGTATATATTTGATTCTAGCATTGCAATAGAAGTAGTTAATGTGGAAGATATATATGACAAAGGGAAATGACCTGAAGAGATCATAAAAGGACAATCTAATAATCAAGCAATAAATTAACTAAGACCTAAATTAATTAAAGAGTTAATACTAATAAATATAATAATAAACAAGAGGGACAAGAAGGGCTAAGCTCTAGTTGACTTACATTGGTTGACAATAAAGGTTCTATTATATATTATACTTGACTATGGGGTCTATATTTTATAATTGGATATACATTACTCATATTACAACAAACCAACAATATGACTTTGCACTCCTGCAGATGAGGCCATGTATGTACAATTTAGTCCTCAGACACTTTATCCCCACATGGATCTATTCTCTATTGCTTTGACCTTTGGTACTCATTTGCCTTCACTATGCTTATATCTAAAATTGGGAGATGGTAAAAAGAATATTAAAGATATGTTATGTTGAAAGAAAATGTTTGGAACTGTTGGATATTGCTGATATGTGGTTTTCATTGATGTCAACCTTATTTCCATTAATGTCTTTAAGGATGTATATGTCGAGGATATTGAGAAAATTGTAATAAAATAAGTTGCAGGTTGTCGGTGATGCAGTGAAGTTCAATATGGTGGCTAGCTTAGTATATTGATGATAAGAGGTTGCGGATTAAAGGGTTTGTTGACAAGTATATCTAGTTTATCCACATGAAGTTTTAGAGGTTCGCATGAAGATTTGATTGAGTTATGAGTATTTGTGTTCTGACAGTTGTTATGTTGCTTTAGTTGGTGTTCCTAAAAGACGATGATGTGATTCTAGTAATTTGAGTTGTTGTGGATGCTTTTGTGGTGATTCATGATGCTTGTGGATGTTTCTAGATCGTACTCTATCTATGTTGTTGGTCTGCATTGATCGTTGTGCTCACAATTGGTGATTTTCTTCTATGAGTTCATGTTTTTCCTGATCATGGCCGAGAGGGTGATTGTAGCATGTTGCGGATCTTCGAGGCATAATTTTTGAAGGTGTTCTGTATTTGAGGATTGTTTTTTGGGTCTTTACTATGTTTTGGCTGACATTGTTTGGTCTACATTGATAAATTGTTTATTGATTTGGGCCGACAGTTTGTACACGTTTCATATTTTGTTGGGCTGACATGTAGTTGATGTTATCTTTAGTCGTGAATATACATGATCGATTGTTTATACCATTTGATGGCATGGTGTGTGATGTATGTTGTGTGCTAAGTGCGAATGATGTTCTAATATTTCGAAGGAAAAAGTAAAGTGTGAGGAAGAGTGAGCAGATGAAAGTGTTTATTTGCTTAACCGGAACTATAATCAGGCATTAGAAGGTGTTATTTTCTCAATTCAAAATCTTTCGGATGTAAACCGAATGTGACTGTAAGACAGTGAGTCTTCCTTTAGGCAGTAAGCCTTTTGTATTTGAGCAATGTGCTCTAGGCAGTGTGCCTGAATGAATGTGCATTCCCCATTTGTAATACTTTTAACAAGGTATAATCTTGTGGATTAACCTCCACCATGGTTTTTCCCCTAATAGGGTTTCCAAGTAAAAATCTTGGTGTTATGCGTGTTTTTGATGTGATGATCGTTTATGCTTTCATGTTTATTTATCAGATCTGAGAATAAGTTTAATATGTATAGTTTTTGTGACAATTGATTCACGCCCCCCCCTCTTAGTTGTCTTCCCTTGTGTTGCCAACAAGAACTTCCTTGTTGATAGGCCAAACATCATTCTCAAAATATAATGGTTGATGACATGTCAAGAAAATGATATAAATGCCCATGGCATTGATGTGATGTATTATTTGGCGAGATAAGAGAGGAAATGCTTTTGTGATCTAATGATATGTGATGAGATTATCCAACTCTTCAATAATTTCATGATCAACTAACGACCTAGGACTATCTATGAAAACAAGATCCTAGAAATTGAGGTGTTTTAGCACTCAAGCTAACAAAGTAATGTTCAAAATATGAAAATATTTTCCTTATGAGTGTGAAATATGACATTTGGATTAACTAGACAAAATCACAATATGGATCAATCATTGAGACAATTTTACACCCACAATCTAATTAAAGAAGGGGGGATCATAAGAGATTCAAACTAATTCATTATATAAGAAGAATAAAAAAATAGAACAATAAATATATAATCAATTTATACACAAAATAAAATAAAATAATATATTTATGACACCACCAAAAATAATTATTAAAAAAAATATAAAGTCAAAATATACTCTTCTATCTCTTGCATATATAAATTATATATATCCACATAATTTATCCAATATTGAGTGTAAGACTAGTCTTCTAACCTTAATCATCCTCGACATTCTATTTAGTAATAATATTTAATTATACATCATGTCAAAACATCACATGCCCCTCCTGTCATTTGGAAGTTTTAGACTCCACTATTTTAAGATCGTGAAAAGGAACATCCAAGTTTATGATATTTAAAAATAAATCAATAAATAAAAATAAGACCTCATTTTTATCTAATGAAAGCAATTAAGGCGCATTTAAGTCAAGTTTGGGTATTGAAAAAATTGTCTCCAAGTCGTCTATTTAGGTAGCCCGTCTATGTCTCACTTCCTCCACTATAATTGTTTTCATGTAAAGACATTTCAAAAATGTAATTTATCATCTACTTTATTAAAATATTAATGGAATTCTTCAACACTCTATTCTAGAACTCCCTTGTTTTCCTTAAATTGCTCTCTAATTTAATAAAGTCTCTACATTGGAATGTATTGAAGTATATTGGAATATTCTTTTTAATAGATAATTGTAATGGTGAAAATTATATATTTTTTATTTTTTGGTTTTAGACTTATTTAAATGTAGTTGTTTTTATATAATGATAAATGTATAAGTGATGTGGTTTTTATTTAGAGTTGGTGTATAATTTGAACTCTATCCAATTTCAAATGAACTCATTATTATGAATGGTTTTGATTCTTAATTTTTGATTCTTGTTTAGGTGTAGGTTTGTAATTTGTACAATTAGGTCATAGGTCAATTTTGTAATTTGTAGAAATAAGTCTAAATTTTTATAATTTAAAATTTAAAAGTTGAGTTTGACTTAACCATTTCAACTAGTCATTGTGTTCCAACTTGAAATGTGAAATGCATACTTACCACCATTGGAGTTGTATTTAAGAGTAACCCTAGCTTATTTGCAAAAGAGGGGATAAAACACCTAGAAAGGATGAGAGAATCTTATAGCATTACCATTCTAGCATGCATAGAGTACTTATTACAACATTATTTGCTTGCATGAGCATCTAAAGCATTATTTATATAACTAACAACTATTTTTATTCTTTCCAAAAACTTACCAAATTAAAATCTTAGGGGTTTGACCAAGGGAGAGTACACTCTACCTAACTTAAACTACTTAAAGGCACTCCTAAAAATTTCCAATCAAACATAACAAATCCATGGCACTTTTTCTTCAAAAAGTATGAGAGCTCTTGAAGGAAATGGAGCCTAGAAAATCTTGCTATGCCATTATATTGTGGTTTGTAGGTGTGATATGATAAGTTTATAGTGTTTTTGTTTCCATTCTTGTTTGCAAAAGTGTTTGTGTGGTGTGTGGATGTTGGTTTGTTGTTGTTTGCATGTTTTCACCTCTACCCAAGTGTTGGTGCCAGTTTGGAGGGTTTACATTACCTTTTTGGGTTTTTTGGGTGCCTTGCATTCAATGGAATTGATCTATTTAGTGTGGATTTGTAGTAGGAGCTTATATATTTTTGCAGAAGTTGTTGCACTTGAAAAATATATATAACAAACTTGCATTTTTGCGACAAATTTTGGAAATAATAATAAATTTTATTTTGTGGTGCTTTGGAGCAATTCAGATTTCAATTTCATTGTTTGCATAAATGGTTTTGATGATTTTGATGTCATTTGTAATTGAATAATCAAATTACTTTAGATTTGATGTTTTAATGTGGAGGGACATTACAAGAGACAATAAGGGATGATCTATGGTTGACTAGTGTTGTTAGTTGACAATAAAGAATTTGTTATATATTATGCTTGACTACTGGGATCTAAATTTTGTAATTAGATATACATTACTCAGATTGCAACAAACCAACACTATAACTTTACGCTACTCTAGATGAGGTCATGTATACAGTTTAGTCCTTGAACACTTTATCTCCACGTGGATCTATTCTCTATTGATTTGACTTTTGGTACTCATTCACCTTCACTACGCTTATATCTAAAATAGGGAGTTGCTAAAAAGAACATTGGGGATATGTTGTGTTCAAAGAGAATGTTTTGAACTTCCTTATTGATATGTCAAATGTTGTTCCCGACATATAATGGTTGAAGACATGCCAAGCAAATGATGCAAGTGCCTATGGCATTAATGTGATGACTTATTTGTCGAGATAGGGAGGAAAATGCTTTTGTGGTCTAATTTTATGCAATGAGAATATCTAATGATCCAATATTTTGATGATCAACTAACAACCTAAAACTATCTATGAAAATAAGATTCTAGAACTTGAGGTGTTTTAGCACTCAAGCTAACAAAGTAATGTTCAAATTATGGAAACATTGATCTTATAAGCGCAAAATACGACATTTGAATTAATTGGATAAAATCACACTTTGGATCAATCCTCGAAACACTTCTACGCCCATAATCTAATTAAGGTAGGATCCTAAGAGGTTCAAACCAATTCATTCTATCACAAGAATACAAAAATTTAGAACAATAAATAGAATATAAGAATCAACTTATACACAAAACAAAACAAATTAAACATTACAATACCATATTTTATAACACCACCAAAAATAATTATAAAAAGCAAAATATAAATTCAAAATATGCACGTTTATCTCTTACATATATAAACTATATATATACACATAAATTATCCAATATTTAGTGTACGACCAGTCTTCTAACCTTTAAATCATCCTCGACATTTTGTGAGAAACTTTGGTCATTGTATTTAGTAATAATATATAAATATACATGCGCGAATCTAAACATCGCATGCCACAAACTGCCTTATTCGCCCCCTCCCGAATATTCAAATTTCTAAACAATATATTTCCCTGGAAATCGGACGTTCGGAAGTTTAGACTCCACTATTTTAAGATTGTGAAAAGGAACAACCAAGTTTATGATATTTTAAAGAAAAAATAAGATTCATTATTATCTTGTGAAAGAAATTAAGGCGCATTTAAGCAAAGTTTGGCTATGTCAAAAATGTATCTCCAAGTCGTCTATTTAGGTAGCCCATCCATGTCTAACTTTCTCCAGTATAATCGTTTTCATGTGAAAGGTATTTCAAAAATGTTATTTATCGTCTATTTTATTAAAATATCAATTTAAAGCTTAAAGGAATTCTTCAAACTCTTTATTTTAGAACTCCGACAGTTTTCAATAGTTGGCAATGGTCTTGGCACTTGGCACTGAAGTATTTTAGAATATTCTTGTTCTTTCAATTGAAAGAGACATTGTAATGATGACAATTATATATTTCGTATTTTTTGACTTTGGATTTATTTTGATGTAGTTTTTATGTAATGATAAAATTATAAATGGTGTGATTTTATCTAGAATGGGTGTATTATGTGAAACTTAATGGAATTATTCAAACTCTCTATTTTAGAACTCCAACAGTTTTCAATAGTTTTCAATGGTATTGGGACTGAAGTATATTGGAATATCCCTGTCCTTTCAATAGAAAGAGACATTGTAATGTGAAAATTATATATTTCATATTTTTTGATTTTGGATTTATTTTGATGTAGTTGTTTTTATGTAATGATAAATTATAAGTGGTGTGATTTTATTTAGATTTGGTGTATAATCTGAACTTTATTCCATCTTATCTCATTTTAGAAATGGTTTTGATTCTTAATTTTTTTTCTCATTTAGGTTTAGATTTGTAATTTGCACAATTAGATCATAGGTCAATTTTACAATTTATAGAAATGAGTCAAGTATCTTTCAATTTAAAATTTGAAAGTTGAGTTCAACTTAACACATTGAACTAGTCATTGTGTGCCAACTTGAAACATGAAATGTTTTCTTCTCACCTTTGGAGTTGTATTTAAGGATAACCCTCATTTATTTTCAAATGAGGGCAAGAAGCACCTAAAAAGTATGAGAGAATTTTATAGCATTATCATTCTAGCATTCATAGAGTACTAATTACAACATCATTTGCTTGCATGAGCATTTAAAGCATTCTATATATGACTTTAAAACTAGTAATTTTATTCTTTCCACAAATTTGCTAAATCAAAATCCTAGGGGTTTGACCAAGGAAAGTACACCCTTCCTAACTCAAACCACTCAAGGAAATTCCTAAACATTTCTAGTCAAACATAAATAATCGCATGCTTCTAGGTTGAACCAACAAGAAAGAATTAGAGTTCAACATATATTGGTTTTGAAATGAAGAAAAAGGGTGGAACACTCTAGGATTTGACCCTAGGGTTTAGCCACCTTTCCTCATTTCATTTAGAATTTGAGGTAGTGGGGGTTTGATGGATTTGGATAAGATATAGGATTGACTTACAACCTAAAAGGTGAGTCAACCTACCCTTGGCCAAATTTGAAATGGATCTTGGAATGAAATGCAATGATTTGACTAGGCTAATTATAGAAATAACTATTCTGATGCAAAAACAATAGATCTAAAAAGTCAGAGACAAATTCAAACTTCAAAAATAGACTGAGAAAAGTTTTGTGTACACCTATGGTATGAATTTGGGGGGAAAATGGAGGACTAAGTCTCCTAGGGAGACTATGTCCTTGTTGACCAATTTTAGATCTATTTTCATAATCCTTTGGAGCTATATTAGAGCCTTCTTTCCCCAAGTGTTGCATTGTCGAATCTTCTTCATGTGCTGAGATAATTGAGTTTTCATATGTTGTTAAGGTCTATGGTTTGAATGCAACAATGAATAATTATCCTTCAAACTTCTCCCAATCTTCTTTAGATTTGAAACTTGCATATTCAAAGAGAGAGGAAGGGTTGTGCCATTTAGAGGCTTGCCTCAATCAAACCCCATGTTAGTGTTTCCACTTCCACAATGGTAATGCCAATGATAGAGAGCCTAACCTTTTGAGGGATAGGGATAAATGATAAAATGAATGATGAATCAGCATGGACTATAACTCACCACCCAAATATGGCTTCCTTGAAGGACTGAAGTCATACAAAATCTCCTCAAGGCTTGATTTTTGTTTGCTTGATTTGCTTTAAGACTTACAAGGTTTAGATCTCACAAATAATATGATAACATAAACATGAACAAAATCACATACACTTTGACATGATGCTTTAATATTGAATTGATGCAATAAATCTACTCTTGACTTGATAATGCTTGATCATAACTTGCCACTTAGTTTTCAAATGATGCAATGACTAGGTATTTATGCATAGTTATTCTAATTTCTCAAAAATTAAATCCTGACATCCGAAATTGGACATTTGAAATTCAAATAACAAAATGTTGACTCTAGCATATTCAATTTTGGAGGAAAAATAGGGGACTAAGTCACCTTAGGCAACTAGGTCTCAACCCTATTTTGCGGGGTTTAAGGTGTCAGGGGTAGAATATATTAAAAATGATTTCTTTGGTTTTCTACATGCAACTTGTCGGTAAATATTAAAATAGGCCACATAATGCATAATTTAGGAAATTAGGTGTACAAGTAGGTTCACGCACTTAGGGGGAGCAAAACATAGTGTGAAATTGTTAAGGGTGACAATTTATGACACTACAAGTTTTGCAAACAAAAATTTAAATCTATAAAGTTGGGTCAGATTCACAATTCTTAAATATTAGTTTTATAGTCATTAAAGTACAATGAAGTTGTAAGTTCAAAATCATTCAACTATTGGTCCTAATTTTCTTGTAAACTAGTGAATCATCTGTAGCCAGATGTCACTGTTACATGTGTGCTTCAAATTTCTAGCTAAGTACCTTTTATTTATTTATCTATTTGATTTTTACATTTATTTTAGCACTTTACTTTAGGTAGTTTTTTATGCTAGTTTAAATAATCCTTGGGTAATTTTCTACTTTTTGTTATTTAATTATTTTATCCTAGAGTTATGTGTTAGAGGGATTATATTTTCCTTTTTTATTTTGGTGAAGCTATATGCTCTTACACCCCTATTGAGTTTTTATTTTGATTTTCTATGCTATTTTTTCTGATCTAACTTGATTATACTACTAAGATTCATATTCCTTTTCTACCATTGGTTTATCATTCTTTATCTTTCTAGGTTTTTTACACCAAGAGCTAGTCAAAAGTCTACTTTGGCTTTAAGAAGTAGAGCTGACCTAAACCCTCCTATGGCTTCTCACTTAGTTGATCTAGATATCCCTATTAGTTTCATGGATAATACTAATCATGAAGAATCTATTTTAATCACAATACATGTGTGAATAAGTAGGAGCTTTCTCCAATCACACTAGCCATTCTTCAAGAGCTTGCTAATGCTACTTATATAGAGTTAGCTTAAAAACATTCATAATATATTTATTTACATATATTATTTGGTTTTGAAATCCTTCAAAGCTTTAGTACTAATATTACTTGTTCTAGTTCTTTGCATAATGCATCTTCTCCACTTCATACCTCCTTTCTTGCAATTGCTACCCCTTCCACCTTTGAGGTCTCTTATGTCCCATCCTCTTATTTTTTGTTTGTCTATTTATCTACTTATCTTATATCCGTTTGTACCACATTCCCAATACCTCCCTCTTCTCATCCTTCTAGTTTTCCATATTCCTTTTTTCCTTCTAGAACTTATACCCTTCCTCTTTCTATCCCATCTATTGTTTCTCTTTTTCCTACTACTACTATCCCTACCACCATCAATGATGCAGTTACACAAATTCTAGATAGAGTAGAGAAAAAAATGAAATCATGTTTAGTGCATAAAATAAGGATGATTATGTTGAGGTAAGAAGTATGCCACTAAATTTTGAGAGTGCTACTATCTTTATCAATGCATTTTTTAGCCCCTCATTTTGAGATGTATAATGGCAAAAGGGGCCTTTATACATACCATAACTATTCAAGTTAGTGTGCCTAACCTTTGTCTATGAAGATAAATTATTGGCCAATATTTTCCATGCATCTTAAAATAATTTGTTTTGTGACATGATTATTTCCCTTGTCTTATGGATCTATTCACTTAAATTCTCTTAGTTAAATCGAAATCCCTCATTAATTATTTTGTGTGAAAATGGGCTTGAAAATTATGGTTTCTTATATATTTGATTGTGCCCAAGCATATAATGAGGGAATCAATTACTATGTTATTAGATTGTGTTCCAAAATGAAACATATTCCTAATAATGAACTGCAAACCATTTTTCTTCAAGGATTATTGCCACTAATCAAGAATAATGTATATTTTAATAACTATGTTTCCTTTTTGGACTTATGTTCTCATATAAATAATGTAGAGATGAAATTACTTGCCTCTAATGGTTTGAAATATGTATCCTCCCATACATATCATTGTAGTTTCAAAATTTGCATACTTATGTAATTTCATGTTAGGGTTAGAAAGCAGATATCTAACAAGTTAAATGCAGATATAATCAATAAAATAGAGAAATAAAACACACATAGAAAAAATTAACACAAAGAATTTAACGTGGTTCACCCAATCCGGGCTACATCCACAAAACCACAGCCATCCAATGAGTTTATTATCCAATGTAAAACATATTACAATCACATGAATAATGCCATACTCTAACTCCCACCCCAACTGCTTATAACAAGCTTTTTAGAAGCTTCCAGAATTAGGGTTCTATGTTCAAAAAGTGTACAGTATAGCATGATCAATCGCCACATACCAACATTTCACATTACATTTTGAAATCGCCTTAGACCATGAATTAATGATAGATTTTCATATTTTTATAATAAACTTTAGCTCACATTTGAAGAGCATAATACATTTTGAGCACATGCGTAAAATCTTAGAAGAATTCTCTTGGATGGTAACACAATGAATTGGCATCTCAATAATTTTTTTAGAATCAAAAGCATACTTTCTATGTGGCATTGCCTACAACACATTTTGTAATGCCTAGATGAGAATTTAATGTATCTTTCCCTACCATCCAAGCAAACAAAACCTAGATTTCATTCATTTTGAAAGGATTTTTTTGGGACTTTTTGACTATTTGGGGAATTGAATCTCTCTATCTTTGAAAACCCTTGGGAAAACTCTACAATTTTTTTTCTTTTTCTCTCTCTTAATCACTTTCTTGGTATTCTACCATTGCACATTCTAGGCTTGCATCATTAATGAGACTCTTCAAAAGGAAATGCAATAATAGGGCCATATCTTGACCTCCATTGAAGAAGATCTTCAATATTGGTAATTATTGTTTAGTTCATTTTATTCAAATATTTAGTCTTCAAAGAGAGAAAATCTTCTTATTACAATAGAGAATCTATTTCTTGTTATTTATTTTACATGCATATAATGGTGGTTTTCCTCATAGAGGTCAAGGTTGACACCATTATTAAAAATTTCATTTTATCATCTTCTTTTAAATCCTTAATGTATCTAGGATTTTAAAGTATTCATTTTATCAATCATCTTTTATCTTGGTTGTCCGTGGAAGTCAAAAAACTAAAACAAGGATTTGATTGAGGCAAACCCCTAAATATGCCCGACAATTTTTTGTCTTTGTGTATGTAAATGTTGGGTTGGTTAACATACCCGAGTCGTACATTTTAGGAGGTTTTAGAGTGACTACGGATGACAACAATGCAATAAAAGGATGTATGTGTGACACATTGGTGTCCAAGACAAAGAGCTACAAAATTTGGTGCTAGGTTCCTTTGCATTCATTGTTTCATTTCTAGTATTAATTAGATTTTACTATTTTTTGTATTCTTTGTAAATCCATTTTTCTTAAGAGTTTATAATTTAGAACTAATTTACAATTGCAATTTAAACACATTTTTCATTTATGTTTCAAAAATCTCTTGTTTCTATAAGTAAATATAAGGATTATGTTTTATTTGAGGTATGAAAAGATTTTTTGGCAAAAAATAGTTAGTATTTTTCTATGTAGTTTTTCTCATATTAATTTCACATGCCATCTTACCCATCAAAGTGTTAAAATCTAAATATTTTCCAAAACAATTATGAAAAGAAAGAAACTATTTTTTTTTCCAATCATGTGCTTACTGCTTCCAATGTCAATTCTTTCAAGCCTCAAATAGCTAGAAGTTCACAAGATCGAGTGAACCTCTAGATAGTGTGATACAAATATTATTGAATGTTAATTTGATTACTCTCCCTTCAATGAATTTATTGGATTTTTCTAGAGGAATCCCTAAGGGATATAATGAGTATTTTTATGACTAGCATAGGGTTAATGATCATAACACACAAATGTGTATGGCTCTTGAGAACAAATTACAAGATTTGATAGATAACCATGTTATAAATATTGATGGTATTAATGATGGGTTCAATCATTTGGTTACTCCATATAATCAAAATTTATAAGTTTGTACAAATCTTCTTCCTTAATGGAATCAATCTAACAATTTGAATTTTGAATATATTCCCAAGCATATTCATACTAGCATATCCATATGCACATGGTTAAAGATGTTATTAGCCAACAACATTTCAATTCATTTATACTTTCACAAATGGACACCTTTGTGGGCATGGCTCATTATTGATTCCCTTCTTGAGTTTAGTTTTTTGTCATGTCATATGAAATTCTAACTATTTTTCCTAGTAATAATGAGCCAATCTTTAGTGGTGTTTCTACTTTTATTTATGCTAAATAATAGTAGAGCTTAGTTTATTTAGGTTTAGACCCTAGTTGAAATATCGTATGGGTCCTATTTAATATTAACAAGTACATATTTGGGCCTAACAAATCTTTATGCTTCTAATGATATTTTTAAAAGATCAAACCTTTGAAATTAGATTGTTAAATCTTTGCCAACCACTTCTTAGGTAATATCTGATTAAGATGGGTGAGCTATTATTTGATAAGTGCAACAACATTCCTATGTGTTGAATAACTAGTGAATGAGAAGCTTGGTACTATATGCATAATAAATTATTCCATTTACCCATTGTTGGTTTCCATCATTTTAACTTTTCTCGATTTACATGGAATTCACTCTAGAATTGAATGGGTTGTCAAGAACTTGGTATAGTCATGTTGTTAGCTCAACCTATCTTTTCTTTAATTATTTTTTGTTGTTGGTCAAATATTTGCTAGAAATTATCCTTTTTAACCATTTTATTATTAGGTTTTGTATTGAATAGCAAGTAATTATGCCTAAACTAGAAAAATATATTTTTACCAACATGTCATTATTAATTAATAAAAATATTGTACACATACAACATATAACCTTAAGCCATATCCTTGCCATGGTGGTGGTTGGATTTAATGGAAGAATGATTTCATTATGCATATATGGGGGTTAGTTGGTTTTTAATTTTAATTTTCACATGATAGAATCACCTTGGAGCTTTGTTATGCATCCATTGAGATAGAAGAGCAACCATTTCCCAATACTTTGCAAATAGGAGTGGCCAAGCTCTAGCAACAAAAGTAAGTTATCAATAATCACATAACACATGGGGCTCAAATTCATGCTTATCTTCATTGCTTAAGATTGGGTATATGGTTTCCAAGGAATATTTTGATCCTTGCTTGCTTCCCATGTTTCTAAGAAAATTAAGAGTATAAGAGAGAGCTACCAACTTTGTACTCAACTTCCTAACATTCTCTAGGCATTTTTCTACCATTATCAAAAGATGTTAAAAGGTTAAGATCCTTCTCTTGAGAAAGACCATGCTATTTAACAATGCATTCAAGTGTGGTCCCTTTTTTCATAATAGGTCATTTGTGACTAACTTCTCACCCAGACTATGGTCATCTTTAGTATATGGCTAATAGAATCTCCATGTTATGATGGATTTCACTATGAATTCTATAAATCTGTGAGCCACTATTGGTCTTGACCTTTTCCAAGTCTATTTGAAAGCATATGATTCTTGATCTCTTAGTAATATTATTAAAAAATGAAACATTGAATTCATATATAAGTTTGGTAGTCATGAAGACACCCACAATTGGTGATTGATCATGTTATATAATTCTTCTTACAAAACTATTTCCAAAGCCATTTGCTATTTGTTTATTGCCAAAACTCAATGCTTTGTCAATATTTCTTACATAAGCTTCCCTGGCTTAATGATTGTGGTTGGAAATGGAATGATCATGGTGAGAACATTTAGATTTCTTGGAATCCCTTTTGATTTTTCTTCTTCTCTTTGTTAATTTTGTATTTCTAGTGTAAAGAAGAAATTAAATTATTGGATTACCAAACCCCTTTCCCTTGCTAGAAAATTTCACATTTTCTCTAAGGTGCTTACTTCCACATACTTTTAAATTACTCTTCTTGTTTGGATCCTTATAAGGATTCCAACCAAAAACTTGAGAAATTATCAAGGGATTTCTTATGGGCTTCTTCCGAGGAGGAAAAATACTTCCAAAGAGTCACTTGGGAATTTTTTTCTCTTCCCCATGAATCTGGAGGCCTTGGTCTCATTAATAACTATCACTAAGGGTTGGACCTATGTACTAGATGGATCATCATATCTCTTGAAGGAAATGAGGCCTATAAAATCTTCTTAGGACATTCTATCTCTTGTGGGGTTCCTCATGATAGATAGGCTTGGTGAGCATTGGGCTTACACTCCATTCTCATTAGGAAGGTGCCTTTGCAAATCTAGGATATTTTTCTTGCCAAAAGCATTTGGAAAGCTTAGGATTTTATCAAACCCTATTTACTCTACAATGAGAATACTTTAGAACCAAACTTTCTATTAGCCAATACTCTCTCTAGTGGTCTCTTGTGATCACTTTTCAAAGATGACCTTTAGGCAAAGCCCCATGGATCCATTTTCTTATTTTTTTCGTAGAGGGATTTAATTCATTTCTTGCATTTTTTAGAATCACTAGAAATTGGTTATCTTGGCTTGTAGCCAAGTTAAATTTAAGGTTTTCAACCAACACTTTGAGTCTTTTCAAGCTATTTTTGAATTGGTTCCTCCACAAATATTTCACAAGATTGGGGTTAGATGTACCAAACCTTGGTGGAAGGATTGGGAATGATATCTAGACAGTCTTTTCTATAATTATAATCCATGTAAAGGTTATTTGTGGATTTCTCTGCATCTTCCTATGATTTAAAAGCTCAAGAACAAATGGGGTATGAAGTCCACAACCACAATATTGCAATACAAATTTCATATAATTTTGTCAACCATTTTGGAACTTGAGCTTTCTTATTTTTCTTGGTGTATTCTTTTACCAAGGTATCCCCATTTTTTTTCTCAATTGATCCATCTAAGTGTTCCTTATCCTCGTCGTCCTTTTTGTGGCAATGTAGAAACAATTAAGCACGTCTTCTTGTTTTACTCATGGGTTCAAGCTTCTTGTCACATAATTTTTCAAGCCTTTTAGACTTGTGCTATTTTCTTGTCACATGATTCTTCTAGGTGATTGGACATGAATGCTAGCTAAGTTCAACCAAATTTGGCATGCTTCTAGAGTGGATTTTTTGTCTAGAATTTGAAAAGATAGAAACCTAGATCTATTTTCAAGAGTTTTTGTTGACTTATATTTTCCCTTATATACTAAATCAAAGATACGATCTAATGCTTATCTAAAAAAATAGGTTTCAAGCTCACAAGATCACCTTAATTCTTATTGAGCATTGGGCTAATGTGCCATGTATTATTGTGCGCATGCCACTTTCCCCTTATAGTAGGGGTCCTTCCCTTCCTCAAGGGATACCAAAGAAATTCACATGGCCTTCATGACTCTCCTCAACACTAAGGACATGGATGGTCCAAGCAAACAAATGTTTCATCTTTCACTTCTTAGCCACTTGACATGGGTGCCACAAGTTGATTTGATGTCGACAAGGTCTTTTGATTGAGTTTGGCTATCTCTACAAAGAGAGATGTTGCACAACCTAACGAAAAAAGAAAAACTTGCACCATTTAATATAGAAGCTAATTCCTAATGACTAAGATCTATAATCATAACCTACCACCTCCTCTTGTCAATTCTATAACTCTCACAACTTAATTAAAACTTCATCTTACCTTAATCCCATTCCACCTATTTTTTGCAATTAGTATAATATATTACCCATTTAAATATATTTTAAAAAATAGTCTTAGGACTTTTTTAGAATGGAAATAAGAATCATCAGTGCGTTATTATAACATAAGGTCAGAGGCATGTTTATCTTGCAGTTGACATTTTGTTTTAAATGGCCTTTGAACACATAATTTTTTTTTGATAATGAGTACTTTATGCTTGGATTGCTTTGCTATAGTACTTGTTTTTATACGAAATTTTTCCTCAGCGGCTCGACAATCACCGCGATTTTAAAAAATGCTTAAGTCGTCTAATTAGGTAGCCTATATGTGTCCAACCTTCTCGTATAATCATTTTTGACGTAACGCATTTCAAACTCTATCGCCTAGAGAAATTCTTTGATTCCGTTAAAGAACTGTTCAAACATTCTAATTAAATTTGTTATAATTGATTTTTAATATAGATTTGTTTTCTAAATGAAATAGATTTATAAATATTGATTCTTAGATTTTTTTTAATTTTTTTAATTTTTAAATTGTATGTTTGTAAAGAGCTTGTATTGATCTCACATAAATACGTTTAAGAATCAATGATGATATTTGTATATCCACCTTATTTAATTTTGAATTTTTTTTAAGAATGTTCATATATAGATAGAGAGAAAAATAAATGATGTAATCTAATATAAAGTTGAATGTATTTTCTAGCTTTTATTTATTTCTATATACATATATCCTAATGTACTTAATATTGGGAGGTTGGCGCCTTTGTCCCTTTGGTTGTTCAGCGCTGCCCTTTGGATTCGTGACGTGGCTTAACCGGCTCCTGTGTTTCTTGTATAAATCTGGCGTTTGTATCAGGGGTTAATAGGTCGATCTTTTGGCGCAACATCAAAATCATTGCAACAAATGATATCAAAGCGAGGTCACAAATTCAAATCCTATGGTTGCGCTGAGGGGGGATTGTTGGAAGGTTGGAGCTTTCGTTCCCTTGGTTGTTCAACGTCACCCTTTAGATTTGTGACATGGCTTAACCACCTCTTGTGGATCTTGTATAAATTTGACATTTGTATCGAGCATTAATATGTTGATCTTTTGACACGACGAGAAAGATATTGCAATACTTAATGCCCACCTTATCCTTTACACACATATTTTAATACATTTACATTATTTCAAATCTTTACTACATTTATTTGTGTACTTATATTGAAATAATCATCAACCGCTTAGATTTAACTATTCCATTATTCAAAACCAATTACACAACTTAACTTTGTACCAAACACAAATCTAATAATTGAACTATTTGATCATATTTTGTTGGGTAGGTATCAATCTAATTCTAGAATCTCTTTATACATTCAAAATCAGAGCAACATAAATACCCATTGTTTTGAGCATTTGAAAAACATGCAATATTTGAATGTGAGATTGTAACAAATAATTGAGTTGAGCTCTCTTCGTCTACGCTTTATTGCTTGGGAGATGTGGCAATCAAGTAACCACCACCATAAGGCAAGAAGATATGTATGTGGTTAGGAATTGCTTGAGAAAAAGCCCTCCATTGTCATGCCATCATTTCTATTGAAAACTTTTCGTTAGTGAGACGACAAGAAGCCATAACTTTATAGATTATAACAAGGCACCCCAAATAAAATATTTGATTCAAGACTACCTATATAGTCCACATGATCAAGAGAAGATTTTCAATTATACACACAAAGCTTATCAAGGGGCTAGAAAGGGAATCATTGAGTGGACCTCCTGTTTGATTAGAGACATTATAAACCTTACAATAAGGTTAAAGCGAAGTAGCTAAATTTAAAACTGGGCTAAGATGACGGGTGTAACTTTGGGAAACAGTGCTACTTCTGAAGTGACATGACAAGATATTCTCACGTCAGTTGAAATGATGTGGGAGACCCACACTTGTCCCCCCCTTCCCTCAACGTGGAACTCCGTTCCCTCACCTGGCACGAGCAATAAATTTATTACGGCTGCCTGAAACGCCCGGTGCTGCGGTCGGAAATGCCCAGATTCCGAGCCGTTTGGAAGGAATGTACACCCTTTAAATCTATTGATCATTTCGGTTGTTAGCAATTTAGTATAATTAGGGCATTCTCCATACGGAGAGATCTCCACACTTACAATTTGTTTTCCTGACATACAGATTCCCATCGTATTGTACCGTTGTTCCGTAGTTGGGTATACAAAACAATGTAAACGAAACAAATCACCTCTGTAATTGCCATTAATATGGCATTATTCTATAGCTTAGTATTTAGTGCTTGCACCAGTGGAAGCTTCTATTTGGCCTGACAAGTCGGTGATGATTTAAGATGAGAGAGGTGGAAGGATATGTAATCAGATGAGTGATTGATAAGCTGAAGGTCTTTTGCCCGGATTTATCAAATTGTGTGTAATTTTTTAGAAGAGTGGTTTTACATGAAAGGAGTAGTTGGGGAGAGAATATAAAAACACTGTTCTCAATGTTACGAGGATTCAACTGTGTAATTTTTCAGTCAAATTCATTGTTTTATATTTTATGTGTAATTTTTCAGAAGAAAGATTATAAATGAAAGGAGGAGTTGGGTATGAAGGGACAGGGCTGCTGCTAATGGAAACATGATAAGCTTTAATTCAGCATTGTTTAAGCTTGTGGTTTGATGGGCCATGCTTACTTGCCACTTTTTATTGTAAACCTACTCTAATTTTTTATCATTAATAAATGATGGGCATGGAAGAGATCCTACCCTTTAAAAAAATGGTCTGGGTATTCTCCATAGAAATATGTCATGTCAGTGATACCATACACTGTATGGTACACAGTAGGTGTTGCAGCTCAAACATTGAGATGGAATGATAAAAACAAGAAGAGCCTTTATACAAGTTGAGGCATTTGTTTACATTACGCCAGCTCAAAACAGAAACTAACAGACAATTAAGAATAAACTCTCAACTGTTCTCCAAAAATGGCCTGCCGAGTTTCCTCTAGTGGGTTGTCATATATCATGAAAAATTTTATGGTACAGAAAAATGGCGTTGATGTTCAGAAGACTACGGATTTGAGTACTTTGCAGATTTCTTTTCTGGCTTTCACATCGATTGCAGATGTTTGGAATCTTGTCAGTCATAAGAAATAAGTTTGAGATCTTTTTGTAAGATAGCTTTAGAGATACACATGCCAATGTCCAAGTGAGCTACTCGCAAGTTGCAGATCGTTTTGTTCAAGTGGCCGGATTACTGACAGTGATGAATGCTTTAAAAATTGGGTATCGTGGGTTTTATCCATGTGTTAAATGCCCAGTAAACCTTGTAGTGACAATGCAAACGCCAACCAAGCTGGTATAGATCGAGTAAAAGAAAACAAGTTAAGCAATTTGGTCTTGGAAGATTGTTTGTTAGAAAGGATTAGAATTATGAAGCTGAACAAGCCAACACGCCATTTGTGAAGGGCACCAGCATGGTTGCCAGACAATTAATCAATAGATCTAATATTAATAGTAATAAACAGTAATAATACTACTCAACCTGCACACAAATAGAAGCTCGGAGCTACTACACAGATTCCATTAAAGAAGAAAACTACTATACATCCTCAGTTATTGCAATTGAAATATGTGGGGCCATAGTTCATTTTGTGGCCTGTGAGGAAAAGAAAAGAACCGAAGAAGTCACAGAAGAAGCTGCACAGAGGTCCTCCTCGTCTTCCTATAATATGTGTATACATATTGTCCTCCATATCTAATAAAAAAGAACCAAAAAGAAATAAAAGGAAAAACTCCCTTCAAAGAATTTATGTATAACTCCATAGAGATGTTTCAGTGCAGATTGATTCAGAGAGATTATAGTCTGATTGAAGCCAAGGAGGGGCCACCAACAGGCCTTCCGCCATGTTAGCCAAGAAATTAGGCATGTCGAACAGAATGTCGTCGTCTATGATCGACGGCTCATTCTCCACAAGAAAATGAGCTATCCAGTCGAAACCAGAAGCCGAATTGCAAGAATACTCTGTAGATTCCGCAGACTGAGCAGTCTCTTCTTTGGCCTCTGGCAGCGCCGTATCCACATTCTCGAGACAGAAATCGTTAGCGGCGGCAGTGGCGGCAGCCTGAATGTCCCGTGGCAACAATGTAGCCGGCCGCGGCAAAGAAGACGCCAGGTGTGGGAAATTAAGGAAGGCGTTCTTCCCCTTAATGCTGAGCGCCGCCACATCGTGAGCTCGAGCAGCCATTTCGGGCGTCGGGAAAGTCCCGAGCCAAATCCTGTTCTTCTTCTTCGGCTCACGAATCTCCGACACCCATTTCCCCCACGTCCGCATTCTCACACCACGATATAACGGGTGCTTATTTCCACCCGCCTGCCCTTCAATTTTCCTCCGCTTCTCAGCCGCCTCGCCGCCCCGCCCATTGTCATCAGATTCCTCACCCGACCCGCCGGAAGCCACTTTCTCTTCCTCTTCTGAAGTCTCCACAATCTCTGCTGCAACCCGCTTCCGCCCGACCTTATTATCTCTCGACATTATGCTGCCTCAAGCTTGTCCAACAACTAGTGTATGTAAATAAACAAGTAGTCTATCTGCGTGAGCTGTTTGGCAAAAGCAGTGAGAGTGCCAAGATTCGAACCCCCGACCACCGTATTTCTCCTATGCCTTTATTAGGATCGCAACCTCGTCTGGGTCTCTCTCAACTACTACAGCCCCTATTTATCATTACGCATCACACGGCAGGGTTCTCGCGTTAGTAAGTAAATTGAAATCACTCTATACTTCTTTGCCCTTCAGAACCATCCTACCCCAAATACGACTGCGCTCGAATTATTTTCCAGCTGGCCTATTGTACACCAAACGGCGTTTAAGAAACCGATCTCGTCCTTACGGTATGACGTAATTCACGTTTTTCATTAATTATAAGCGATTGCGGCTGCTCATAGCGACCTTGAACTAAACGCTCTACAAAATCAGGCCTACAATGCCTAATTTCACACCACCCGAATTCAGTTAAAACCCTAATAAAACTTCCGTTAAAAGTACTCTGCCCTCTGTTTTTTCGATCTTTGCAGAGTCAAAGTCAGGTATAATAAATTAACTCTGCCATTCTTTACACTGCACACTAAACATGCTTCCTGTATTTACACTTTATCTGAAACCAAATCCGTAATAATAAAAAAATCTGGTTAAGTTTTTCTCCGCCTTGTATATCATAACTGTAGATTTGCCGGTCATTTCAACCGTGGCCGGTTGCTGGACGTCCACGAGTTTCACACCAGTCGGTAAAAACCCCAGCCGGGAGTCAAAATCATAGCGTGAAACTCGACTTTGTTGAATCGTAAGCAATCTACGGCAATAGAATCACCGTATACCGAACCGTGTACTTTTTAGGCTAGTATGACACGCAAGGTTAAGACGTTAGGGGTTAAATTTGACGGTCCAGTATAACCGTCAGGGTAAATTTGTCATATGACAGTTACTGCGTTCCCGTTGTGGTAAATCAAGGAAGAAACAAAAGGCATAGGTAATCCTTCTTTTTGACGCTCAATTTTACTTTTACATTTCAATTCAACATTGTCCTCGGGATGCTAGCTAGTGACACCTCCCTTACTAAAGGGTAGAAGAACAAAGACTATGACACCTCCCTTACTAAAGGGTAGAAGAACAAAGACTAAAAACAATCATTTGCGTTGGGGACACCCATAGTCTTTTTTTAAATTTTTATTATTATTTTGTTTGAAATTTGAGTAGCTTAAATAAAAGGTTATAATTTAATTGGTTAAGTTTAATCTGTAAACACAATTGGTATGTTTATTGATTATGATATCCATTAAGTTTCAATTTTCTCGAAGGAATAATTGCGGCTTCTAGTTTGCTCACTTGTCATGTATGATTTAGGACAAAAGTCTACATATCCACGTAATATAATTTGTTTCTATCCAAAATAAGTTAACATTCCACATCAAAAGTAATTTGGATATTTTAATCTTTATATAGATATCAACATCTTAATCCTCAAAATTATAATATATTAAGTGAGGTAAACATACGCCAATAATCTCCTTCAATTAAATTACTATAATTAAATAAATTAAATTAGTATGACTATAAAAATCCATTCTATTAAAATCATAAAGTTAAATTGTATAAATAAAAACTCTTAGGAAGGGGTCTCATGGAACTATGATAGGGACTCTTTTGTGAGTTAGGGGGGCCCATGAGAAGAAACAAATTATACTACAGATATTTTAGAATCTTGTGCAAAAAAGGAGCCCCCACTTCTTAGATTTTAGATTTAAGTGAGTGTCTTTGAGGTGGGGCTCAAAATTTTCTCCAACATCATCCTAAAATTTCACTACCACATGTCATTCATTTATAATTTTTTATGTTCTTACCAATATTTTTTAGATTTAGCTATACTTTTTATACTTTACCCATTTTTATAAAATTCATGGGACCCCCTACTTATAAAAGCTCTTAAAATTTCTCATAAAAAATCTTCTCCAAAAAAAACTAAATTAGACTCTTCTTTAAAACTAAGGTTTAAAAAGAAAAATATATTTATTTGTTACTATATATATTAAATGTTTTATAATTATAATTTAAAAATAAATAAATAATATATACTTTTTAAATTAAAGAAAAAAATATAGATGAAAAAATATTAACTTCAAAAGCGTAGAGTATCATAATAATCCTTCATCAAAAATAGAGAAATGTGACAATCCAAAAGGTCTAAGGTCGGAGATCAAATCATGCAGTCAAGTAAAGCAACAAGGGAACAATATTGTTTCACAACCATTGCGGAGGACCACCCCATGGTAATCAAGAATGGGGTAAAAGATTATTTTAAGTGAGATGGGAGTATAATTTTTAATTTTTTTTTTTAATTCTCCAAGTCTTCAAGTCACTCCCACTCATTTTACTATATATGTTGTATCTTTGGCATGCTTGTGCAAACTAAAATGATTAATTAGACACTATTAGTTTAGGGAACTAAATACAACTTGCAAATATAGTTATAGGTGTTAGAATGTTAACGAGAAATAAATTATTCAAACATTATCCATATTGTTAGATTAGATATATTATCATGATAGCTGTATGACATTAGGATGTTGCATGGTTTATATGATTTGATTTATGGTGTAAGATTAAATAATATTTTGATGGGTTAGGTATGTGTTAATTCACTTATATCATGATATGCATATGTCTGTTATGAGCAAGGTCATAGCATTATGGTAGGGATAATATTTTGGAGTTGTGCATTATAATATATTGTCATGACAGGACTATTTACAACCCCCCTTGAGCTACTAGAGGATGCTTTGCATTCACAATGGTGGGACACACATATACTTTGAGAGTGAACAAGACTTTCAAGCTAAAGTATTTGAGTGGGGTCGTCATTCGATTGGTGGAATTGGACATCATATGGAGTCTAGGCCACAAGTTTTTACTTAGATGGTCATAGGATCATTTATAATTACAATGTACACAAATGAGTTGATGACACTTGGGACAAAACAACATGATGTTAAAATAGTTTTTCTATGAGAGGGTGTAGTGATAGTTTGGGATTTTGATTAATGAGTACCCCTATAACACACCATATGGAGATAACATGTGTACTTTATACCATGAGTAAGGAGACTCTAAGGCCCAATTTTGCATACATGTACTCATAGATGAGGATGAGGAAGTTGATTCCATCATATAATACAAGGGGATGATGTAAGAGTGACATATTTGTGGAGGGAGTGGTTGGTCATGATGCAACCAACACCATTGTATCCATTGAAAGGAGGAGATGTAGGGGTTAGGTTAGAAATTTCCTAGTTTGTATTCTCCAATTTATGTTCTTAGACTTATTTTGGTGTCCACTCCTCTAGTTTTGGGACCATTTCACCTATTTCTTGCATTTTCCCTAATCACAAAAGTATGATGCAAGCAATCTCAACCTAATAGTTTAGATTATTGAATCTACATGGAAACTTGCATTGGTTAGGCACTAGTATTCAAATTACCCATGTTGAGTGGACACTAGTGTTCATGCTTAAATTTTAAAAAGAAAATTTACTCATCCATTTGTGCCCTAATCTTATTACATTTTCAATAGTCATCTTTTGAAAAAACTAGTATAAGCATATTTTTAGCCTCTATTTGTTAGGCTAGAAGAAGATGGATGAGAATAAAGCTCCCAACACATAGGTAAATTGAAGAATTTCCATATATAGAGTATATAGTTACAAGACACATATGAATACTACAAGTTTGGGACTCAAATATAGTATCTTGACCATAATTCTTATCTATTTTTCCACCCCATTCATTGTATGATAGTTTCAACCTCTCAACTCTCCATTGGAATCCATAGATGCCCATCTCATTCTCTTCCCTTAAAATCATCTCTCAAAATCCTTTATCTAGTCTTTCTTTGTTATCTTGTAACTTTTTCCCCATCATTTCCCCTTACTTTAATCCCTTTTTGGTGATCCTCATCTCCTTATTTGAATCTCATCATGGCAGACATCACTTCTGTGTAGATTTTCCCCTAGGATTTCTAATTATAAATAGAAATCTCTAAACATATCACTCGCATTTTGTCACTAGGTCTGCACATGTCCATATAATTCCCTATGGAGGTTGAAACATACCAAAATAAGGGACTAAGGCATACTGCTTTGTAAAATACCATTTTCCCATTTGTCTTAATATTCAATAAGTAGGTATTCTTGCCTTATGGACCATATGAGATCAATTCACAAACAAGAATAAGATCAAATAACCAAGGAAAGAAGCTATTGTGAGTTTCAAAATATATAAAGCTCTAAAAACCTATAGTTAGAAGGGTCATTTGTACCCCTTACCATTGTCGCAATGCCCCTAATGTAGTTGCAACACCTATATTTGATAACTTCTTTGCTTTACTCAAAATTTCAATATAACAACCTTTCATCCTCCCAATCCATTTCTAGTGTCAAAATTATAAGATTTAAGGTGCATATGTTTCATTTTTTAATTTCTTTCTTATAGAATTTTTATTTATAACTTTCATTTCCTAGCTCCTTTTTTTATAGGCAAGTGTTGTCAAGGGGGTAGCTCTAACAAAGTACAAATTTATAAACATCCCTTATAGAAGGGTTTACTTGGATATGGAAGTATGGTTATAAATGAAGGACAATCCCTTCTTCAATTCCTCAACACACTCTATTTTTTTAGGGACGAGAAGACCTAAATTCTCTTATATCATTATTTAAAGTTTATCATATTTTTTCAAAGATTAACCTAGTTTATAAGGCACTGAGACACCCTTTTTTTATATTATTTCAAATGGTATGTCTATTGCAAAAGCCACCAATTTCTATACATGAGTGCTTATGATCATAGCTAGGTATTGCATTATAGGCCCACCTAAATAGATAAACCCTTAACCACTTGTGTGCCAAAAAATTGCATACATATTTTGGCCCATGATATCCCTACAAGTAGTGAGGAATTTGTTGATTAGGTTAGAATCATGGATCTGTACCCATCTAAGAGCAATCACACCCTGGTCACCTCCATAATTTCCACCTCCAACTCCAAGCTAGTGATTTTGAATAGGCATTCCATTTGAGCAAAGACATCTTTACGAAGACAATTGTCTTGAATGTCTTCCAAGGATAGCTATATTTTCCCTTTGCAAGAAGCCATGGAAACTAAGAAAGTTCTAGGTTTAAGCAAAACATAGTTGGGATCCTAAAGAAATTTTGATGAGGAAATATATTTAAAGATTTCCCCAAATCCCGAAGGTTGCTATGGCACTGCAAAGGCACGATCATGATTAATTATTTTGTCTAAACCAACCTAGTCAACAATTTGATCGAAAACTTTGATGGAGGATATCTTATCAAAACCCTAGTTTGCAAGAAAGTTTGTTGCCATGTTGGATTATTGAAACACATGTCCTATGGAAAAATCAAGGGAGTTAAGAAAAGTGCATAACTTATGCAAAGTTTTTTGTAATTTCTAGTTTGGAACCTTTTTCTATTTGACAATTTTTATGTGAAGTAAGGACTCCCCTTTAATATCAACAACGTCAATTTTCTTCAAGATACATAACCTCACTCCTTCAATTAGTGCTTCAAACTATGCTTCATTGTTAGAGCTTTGAGGGTTGCACATTGATGATTCCCAAATGAGGATTCTCAATTCATTTTTGATGATACACCCAATTATAGAGATCTTAGGATTACCTTGAGAGGCTTTATCAAAGTTTTGTTTCATTCTTCCTCTCAAGGGGGCCAACCAAGTTCTTGTATTTATTAGCATAAATCATATTGGGATTTTTTTATTTAATATTTTCATTATCCTTATTTTATTGATTAATAGATACAAAAATTTGAAAGGTCATTTCTTGTGTGCTAAACCTAGGTATACTTCTTTTTTGTTCTCTCATTTGGTGAACTTATCATTCAACACTTTCATTTCTATTTTTTTGCAACAAAATAAAATCACCTAGCCTTTGAATTTTAAATATCTCTCTCTTCCCCTTCTTTATCTCAATTATAACTCCTCTTCGTATCAAAAATATAAAAATGGGATAAAAATTTCTAAGCAAAACTACTCAAAAAATGTAGGTGTTTACTTGTGTAGACATCCAAATTTGATCGTTCCCATATGGTCAAACACGTCTCCTTAATCTGTCTATTTCATCAATATTAATTAAATAACTTATTTAATTAATATTTCCCCTTTCCCTAAGGTTCCTAAAGTATCTAATTTTATAATTAAATACTTTACCTTTCATCCTTTCTCTAAATTAAATAAATACAACTTATTTAATTTGGTCATTTAGCCTTTTTGGAATTTAAATCAATTTTGAATTCCTCTCTTTTCTCTCTCCTTGTCACATCCTCCATAACCTTCTTCTAATCTAGATTAGTCTAATTAATCCATGATTAGGATGTGCACACCTTTAATCAGGATTAATGTCACATCCTCCATATTTTTCCAGTTGCCTCTAATCCCTCAGTAATCTTCTTAATCACCTGTTTGCACAACCTTAATCTAATCCCTTTGCTACATTTAGCATCCTTTTTGGTCAACCTTCACAATTTCCACATTTAGCCTAGAACCTCTTCCCCATGTGAATTTAAAATTCACATTTATCCCTCCAAGACTCTCCTCTTCCCCATGCAAGTTGTTAGGAGTTCTAGAACTCCTCACTTGTCACATCAGTCACATGGGGTCAAGAACCTTCCATTATAAGGACCTTGTCTTATCCACAAGGTACTTTTCAGCTTCCTTCATAAGAAACTTCTCTTATCCACAAGGTGCTTCTCATGTGAATTTAAAATTCACATTTACTCTCCCAACCACTTATCCCTTCCAATTCATATTTATTTCCCCAACCACTTCTCTCTTCCCCATGGAGATTTTTGAGGAATACTAAAATTCCTTGTATGTCACTTTCCTCCCATATGGGAACAAGAAATTCCTTTTAAAGGAAATTTTCTCCCAATCCCAAGGTACTTGCAAGTACCTCCACCTCACATGTCTTTTTTCTAACTCACTTGTACTTGTGACATCTCATCCTCCACATGGCAAGATGTGAGGGCTTGTGAGTCCTCAACTCACCACAGCCCTTCATCTTGCCCATGTTGGCAAGATCTTGACTGCCCAATTCTCTAGAGAGTTTTCCCTTAAAATGGAAGATTTGCTCTCAATTTTATTTATTCATCACATTCACAATTTGAAATTTGAAGCTCTCATACTCTCACACTTGCATTTGCACTAAAAAAACCTCCATTGTTGCATGTTTTCAAGCTTTCATCACTTGCATTTGTATTCATCAATCCAACTACCCACATAGCTCATTGCATTCCTCATCTCACCTAGATCATTTTGCATGCATTTTCACCACATTTTCCATCAACAAGCACACACTTATCAACAATCAAAGGGCCAACCAAGGAGCAACTCATACAAGGTATAAATCTACTTTTCTTTATCTTTATTTTGTCTAAGTTTAACGTAGCCCAATCTTGAGGTGTTTAAGTGTTCTTTCCTTCTTTTGCATTCTTTTTTGCATCATTTAGGATAGGTAAATAGCCTTGATCACAACTTGCACCATATTTTTGTTAATGTGAATAGGTCAAACTAGAAAGTGGTTAGAACTAACTAGTTATATAATGACACTAGTTATTTACACTAACACCCCCATTAAGTGCAACTTACGGGGTAACGTATGCATGATGATGAGTCCCAACTACTAGGCCATGTTAGGTACTCGTACAAATTCTCATAAAGTTGAGTAAAGGAGAAAAACCCTGTGGGAAATAAAAACCCCTCTCCAAAAGATAAATGATACAATGAAGAAAGACTATGTAGCCACTCCCCACCAAAGAAAAAGAGAAATGATACAATGATGATGAATTCTTTGAATGTTTCTCAAATGCTCCATGTGAAGACTAATGTAGAGCAGACCTACCAAAGAAGTGATGTGAAGTCTTATGGGGGAGCTACATAGTATTTCTCCATTGTATCATTTCTACACTTATTTTGGTGTCCACTCCTCTAGTTGTGTTTTGGGACCATTTCACCTATTTCTTTCCTTTTCCCTAATCACAAAAGTATGATGCAAGCAATTTGAACCTAATAGTTTGGATTATTGAATCTTCATGGAAAATTGCATTGGTTGGGAACTAGTATTCAAATTTCCCACGTTGAGTGTACTCTAGTGTTCATGCTTAAATTTTAAAAAGCAACTTTAATCATCCATGTGTGCCCTAATCCTACTTCATTTCAATAGTCATCTTCTCAAAAACCTAGTATAAGCATATTTTTGGCCTCTATTTGTTAGGCTAGAAGAAGATGGATGAGAATAAAGCTCCCAACACAAGTGAATTGAAGAAATTCCATTTAGAAAGTATATGGTTAGAAGATACACATATGAATACTACAAGTTTGGGACTCCACTATAGTATCTCAACCATAATTCTTATATATTCTTCCACCCCATTCATTGTATGATAGTTTCAACCTCTCAACTCTCCATTGGAATCTATAGATCCCCATCTCATTCTCTTCCCTTGAAATCATCTCTCGAAATCCTTTATCTAGTCTTTCTTTGTTATCTTGCAACATTTTCCCCCTACTTTCATCTATTTTTGGCAATCCTCATCTCCTTATTTGAATCCCATCATGGCATACACCATTTGTGTTTAGATTTTTTCCTTAGGGTTTCTAATTATAAATTGTTGGGATTAGGGTGTCTCAACCTTTGAGTCCCATCATTTAATTATTGTTAATTTATGTATTTATTTATTTTATAAAGTTATTTATGCCTACCAAATATGTAGTCACTTTGTGGGACCCACCAGTGATGTGGCATCCTACATGGAAAGTGACATGTAATTGTTGTAAGCTATAATTATGGAAGTAAGTGTCCACTTTGGAGGTCCTAGATTCTAGGCTAGATTGGTGGCATTTGTCATAAATTTCTATGCCATGCACTATGAAAAACTATGACACTTACTATGACAATTTATGACAACCATAAGAGTTAAATATACAAACTGCTATGACGGGATATGACAGTTGTAAGTGTCATGTATGGAAATTTCCTATTCATACTATGACATCTAGGCTACAATTATGGAGGTTCCTTAGTTTTCATGTGGCAGTTGCATGTGTAGCTTGGTGTCTTGTATGTCAAGTGGTGGCTAATTTGGTGGAGGTAGGTGTTGATTTTGGAAGATTGCCTGATTAATGAGTCTTGACTATGACAACATGTCATAATAGACTCATGTTCACACCTTGGGCATGGTTTTTTCTTTTGACAAGTTTTGGGTGCCTTGCTACATGTTTCAACATTATAAATACTTGTAGTGTTAGTTCATTTTAATGGCTATAGGTTGAAGTTTGGTTACATGTCATTATGTTGCCAAAATTTATCCAAATTCTCGTTGTAGTGTGAAGACTCCTAAGCATTGCTTTGATACTATATTGTAACTATTCTTGGTTGCTAATAATACATTTGAGATATGTGATTTGGAGTGTGGGTTTTTTCTTGAAAGGGTTTTCCCATGTAAACATTGTGTTATGGTTTGCTTTGTCTTATCTATTTTATGTTTTTTAATGTGCATCTATAGGAACCTACAACAATATAAGGTGTTGATAAGAATTTTTTTATAACTCTCCCCTACTTAGAATAGTGTAGGAAGCAACTTCTACTCACTTGAATTCCTTTTAGTTTGTATTAGAGCCTGGCTAGGTTTGATTATGTTGTTGGATTGAAGGGGTTTTTTAGTTGATCTTTTTTTCAGTGGGAGTTTTGCAGAGGGATATTTTGTGACCTTGTTGTAGGTGAAAGATGGCAAGAACATCCAAAAGAATCAAGATGGAAAAGTTTAATGGTGGAAACTTCAAACTCTAGAAGTTAAAAATGGACTATATGTAGCACAAAACCAATCATAACAACCCAAAAAAATTGGGATCTTATGGATAGGAAAGCCAAGGGTTTGATCAGACTATGTTTGACTAATTTCATCCTCCTGAGCGTCCATGAAGAGAAAACTGTTGCTTCTTTGTGGAAGAAACTTAGAGATGTTTATTAGGCTAAATCCCTAGTAAACAAGTTGTTTTCAAGAAAGAAACTATATTCTCTGAAGATGGAAGATGGAGGATCTGTGGCAGATCACCTGAACGCATTCAACATGCTAATAGCTCAACTAGATTTTGCTAGAGATAAGATTGATGATCAGGATCATTGCATGCTCCTATTGTGCTCATTAATAAACGTGTGGGACCACCTGGTAATGGTTAGGGGAAGCACAACCACTAGTTTCAAGATGGATGAGGTGGTGTCTTCGCTATTTTCTGAAGAGATGCAAAGAAAGTCTTTCGAGATTGCTAAGGAGGCCCTTTTTGTTCATGTTAGATAGGAGGAGAGAGGCAAGAATAAGGATAAGAAATCTAAGTCAAAATCTCCTGGAAAGTCCAAGGAAAAGTGATGGAAGTATGAAAAATATTGTCATTTTAGAAAAGAGTGCAAGGAAGAGAAGAAGAAGAAAGGAAAGAAGCATTTCTCAAATTATGACTCTGACAAATCCTCTCAAGATGATGTAGATCCCTTTGTTGCAGCCTTGGAAACCCATGCATCAGAAGATGTGTTGTTGATAGAATCAGGTGCCTCTTTCCACATGACCTCACAGAGAGGATGATTCATAAAGTATGAAGAGTACGATGGTGGAAAGGTGTATCGGTTGATGACTCTCACCTAAAGATCGTTGGCCATAGAAGAGTCAAAATTAGATTCATTGATGGAAGAGTGAAGGGGATTGATGGTGTTTTGCACATGTCAGGTTTAGCATGAAACTTGCTTTTTGTGAGTAAACTGAAGGATTTGGGAGTGCAAGTTGTTTTCTCTAGTGGAGGGTGCAATATGATAAGGTGAGCTATGGTACTAGCTAAGGGTGTTAAGATTGGCACTCTATACAAGTTGAATGCATGCACAGTTTAATGTAATAGTTCCTCTGATACACCAAAGAAGAAATCTGTAAATTCTTCATCCTTACCATTAGATCATGCAAAGAAGGAGCCTGCAACAACTACATCTAATGGTTGTGCATTTTGGGTACCTAAGGGTCCTCATTCATTAGAAGTGAAGCTTCCTACAAAGAAGACAATGTTATGGCACCAACGACTTGGTCACATCGGTGAGAAGGCTCTTAGAGCCCTAAAAAATAAGAGTCATGTTGAAGGTCTTGATGATTGTAATCTCGAGTTTGACTTTTGCAAACATTGTGTTTATGGAAAACAACACCATGTTTCTTTTTACTCTAGTTCTCACAAGTCTTTTGGGGTTTTGGACTATGTTCATACATATGTGTTTGGTCCTGTGAATGTTCCTTCATTATCAAAATTTGTATATTTTGTTTCTTTCATGATGATTATTGTAGGAAATTCATTTATTTTCTTCTGAAGTAAAACCAAAGTATTTAGTCAGTTTAAGGAGTTTAAGGACTTGGTTGAAAATAAGACTAGTAGAAAGATTAGTTTGAGAACTAGCAATGGTGATGAGTTTTGTTAGGAAAAAATTGATGTTTTGTAAAGAGCATGAGATTGAGAGACATAAGACAACTACATACAACTTGTAGCAAAATGTAGTTGTAGAGAGGATGAATAAGATGTTGATGGAGAGGGCTAGGAGTATGTTGAGTGGTGTTGGCCTTGAGAAGAATTTTTGGGCTGAATCTATAGCCACTGCATATTATCTGATCAATAGATCTCCTACATTGATGCTTCTTGAAAAGACACCAATGGAGGCATGGTCTATTAAAAATCCTTCATTGAGGCATCTCAATTTTTTTGGTTGTGAAGCTTACGCTCATGTTTCTATTAAGAAGAGGTCTAAGTTGGAGAACAAGGTGGTTAAATATATCTTCATCGACTATGGTGTCACTGTGAAGGGGTACAAGATGTGGGACCCTAAAACAAAGAAGGTTCTCTACAATAGAAGTGTAATTTTCAGAGAGATGAAACCTTCTACAATTGACCTACAATGAAAGGAAGAAGAGAAACAAAAGGAGGTAGTTTAGGTTCCACCTACTTCAAATAAAGGTGAACTACATACTCCTATTGGACCTGATGATGAGGAGAGATCAAGCAACTCTAAAAGTTCTAAAGAAGAAGAATAACCCCAACTTCGAGAATTGAGGAGGTCTACATGTGTTAAGTGGCAACTAGAAAGGTTTGGTTATTCCTTGTTGGATTCTAGTTGCATTTTTGCTTTGATTTATAACACTGATGAGCCTAGGGCTATTAGAGATGCTATGGGTATGAGTGATGTAGATTCCTGTATGAAAGCCATGGATGAGGAGATGACTACATTGAAAAAAACAAGACTTGGGATTTGGTACCTTTTCTTATTAGGCGTAAACCTATTGGTTGTAGATTGTTTTTCAAGAAGAAGTGTGGTCCAGATGGTAGAGTTGAAGCATAAGGCACAGTTTGTTGTAAGGGATATTCTTAGGTGGAGGGAATAGATTATGGTGAAAGATTCTCACCAGTAGCAAAGGTGACATCTATCAAATTGATGTTATCACTCGCAACATAAAATGATCTTGAAGTGGAACAAATGGATGTGAAGAAAATGTTCCTTCATAGTGACTTGGAGGAAGAGACTTACATGTCATAGCTAGAGAATTTCATTGTCAAAGGTAAAGAAAATCCAGATTACAAACTAAAAAAGTCTCTATATTGTTTGAAACAATCTCCTAGAATGCGGTACCAAAAGTTTGATACTTATGTGTCATCATTGGGATTTTTGAGATCTAAATCTGACCATTGCATGCATTTAAAAATTGATAATGGTCGCATTCTCATTACTGTTTTATATGTAGATGATATGTTGTTTATTGATAATGCTAAAAGCATGATTTCACATTTGAAGTCTCGGTTGTCAACACAATTTGAGATGAAGATCTAGGTGCTGCAAGGTATATTCTGGGGATGGAGATAAGGAGAGACAGAGCTAATAGAAAGATTTGGTTAAGCCAAAGCATGTATATGAACTCAATGTTGGAGAGATTCAACATGGCAGATTGTAGACAGTTAGGTGTTTCTATATTGTAGGGGATGAAGCTTTTTGTGAATGATTGTCCAAAATCTCCTATTGAGATGGAGGACATGACCTGAGTACCTTATGCAAGTGTTGTTGATAGCTTAATGTATGCTATGGTCTGTATGAGGCCAGACATTTCCCAAGTAGTGGGAGTCCTTAGTCAATTTATGGCTAATCCTGGATGAGTATGTACCGGGATGCAGTTAAGAGAGTGTTCAGATATTTATGAGGTACTTCTGAGTATGCCCTATATTTTCATGGTTATTATACTAGACCTCAAAATTTAGTTAGTATTCATGGATATGTGGATTCAAATTGGGTAGGTAACATTGAAAACAAAAGATCTACCAGTGATTACATGTTCATGATGTTTGGTGGTGCTATTAGTTGGATGAGTAAGCGACAGGCTATAGTCACTTTGTCCACAATAGAAGAAGAATACATGGCAACTACTCATGCTTGTAAGGAATCCATTTGGCTTAAGATATTATGTTCAAACATTGGTTTAGATGTAGAACAAATCACTATCTATTGCGACAGTTAGAGTGTTGTTTCCTTAGTAGGGAATCCTACCTTCCATGCTAGAACAAAGCATATTGATGTTCAATTTCATTTTGTTTGTGATATGGTAGAAGATGGAAAGGTGAATTTAGAGAAGGTTGACACTTTTTTGAATGTTATAGATGCACTGACAAAACCAATGAGCATAAATAAGGTTAGATGGTGTTTCGATTCCATGGGCCTTGGGGCCTTGAGCTGTTGATTCCATATGATTCTTGTAGAACTTCAAAAAGTGGGAGAATGTTGGGATTAGGGTGTCTCAACCTTTGAACTTCCATCATTTAATTATTGTTAATTGATGCATTTATTTATTTTATAAAGTTATTTATGCCTACCAAATATGTAGTCATTTTGTGGGACCCATTGGTGATGTTGCATCCTACATGGAAAGTGACATGCAATTATTGTAAGCTACAATTGTGGAAGTAGGCATCCACTTTAGAGGACCTAGATTCTAGGCTAGGTTGGTGGCATTTGTCATAATTTTTTATTTCATCCACTATGATAGACTATGACACTTGCTATGACAATTTATGATAGCCATAAGAGTTAACTATGCAAACTACTATGACGGGCTATGATAGGTGTAAGTATCATGTATGACAATTTCCTATTCACATTATGATAGCCAGGATAAAATTATGGGGGTGTCTAAGTTTACATGTGGTAGCTACATGCGTAGTGGTGTCCTACATGTCAAGTGGTGGCTAATTTGGTGGACGCAGGTGTTGATTTTGGAAGATTTCCTAATTAATGAGTCTTAACTAGGTCATGTCATAATAGACTCATGTTCATATCTTGGGTAGGGTTTTTCTTTTGACAAGTTTTAGGTGCCTTGCTACATGCTATAGCATTATAAATACTTGCAGTGTTAGTGCATTTTAATAGTCCGGTTGAAGTTTTGTTACATGCCATTATGCTACCAAAATTTATCCAGATTCTTGTTGTAGTGTGAAGACTCTTAAGCATTTCTTTGAGACTGTATTGTAATTGTTCTTGGTTTCTGATAATACATCTGAGTTGCGTGATTTGGAGTGTGTGTTTTTTCTTGAAAGGGTTTTCCCATGTAAACACTGTGTTATGGTTTGCTTTGTCTTATTTGTTTTATGTTTTTGAATGTGCATCTATAGGTACTTGCAGCAGTATAAGGTGTTAATAAGAAATTTTTGGTAACTCTCCCCTACTTAGATTAATGTAGGAACTTGCTTCCGCTCACCCAACTTCCTTTCATAAATAGAAATATCTAAACACATCACTCACATTTTGTCACTATGTCTGCACACACCCATATAATTCCCCATGGAGGTTGAAATATACAAAAATAAGGGACTAAGGCATGATCCTTTGTAAAACACCATTTTCCCATTTGTCTTAATATTTAATAAGTATGTATTCTTTCCTTATGGACCATATGTGATCAATTCACAAACAAGAATAAGAGATCAAAGAACCAAGGAAATAAGCTATTGTGAATTTCAAAATATATAAAGCCCTAAACAACTACACTTAGTAGGGTCATTTGTGCCCCCTATCATTGTTGCAATACCCCTAATGTAGTTGCAACACCTAGATTTGATAATTTCTTTGATAAAACTCAAAATTTCATGATAACAACCTTTCATCCTCCCCAATCCATTTCTAGTGTCAAATTTACAAGATTTAAGGTGCATATGTTTAATTTTTTAATTTCTTTCCTATAACATTTTTATTTATCTTTTATTTCCTAGCTCCTATTTTTTTTATAGGTAAGTGTTGTCAAGGGGGTAGCTCCTATAAAGTAAAAATTTAGAAACATCCCTTATAGAAGGGTTTACATGGCTATGAAAGTATGGTTATAGATTTATAGTTGGATAGCCTCATTAGTCCTATTAATTATCATTCCACACCTCCATGTTTTATTTCTCTTATTTTTCACATGACTATCACATATCCTTCCCCTAGTTGAGTGGGTGCTATATGCTTCAAGATAAATATAATGGGCAAACAGATCATATTCAACATGTGATAAAATTCCATACCCTCTATACTTAACTATTAATTTTGATTATCTTGTCTTGGCTAAATGATTTCCTAGTATCTTGATAGATTATGCTTTGGATTAGATATACACTTTTTCTCCTACTATTTTATAATCTTTTTCTTCTCTTGTGAATTATTTTACTTTCCATTTCTAATATAACATAGAATATAAAGCCACTCTTAAATAATTAGCATATTAAAAATAAGGTCCCTATGAAAGTATTAAGGATTATTTTTCTCACTTCTTTTCTTTGCTTATCCACATGAGATTCCATCCTAATTCTCTACTCCAACTTCTCTTTCTAGATAATCAATTGTCTCATATTCAAGAGAAAATGCCTCTTGGCCTCCAAGCTTCTCTTTCATACTTACATTTATTAGCCATTAACATTAAATAAAAAATATTTTCATGGGTTGGGGTTAAATCTCCTTCTACCCCTTGTATGGTCCTCGATGTGAACCTTCTCTAAGTAAGTATCTTACTATATTATAAGAAAAATAAGAAGAAATATTTTGTACATGTCATATTGATCCTCCTAAGAATATCTTGTTACTTTTCTTGGAGGCTAAGTTAATTAATCACCCCCCTCTTGAATTTAGGGAACTTCCTAAGCATGGTAATTCATTACTTCTTTCTTTCTCACAACATAGAATTTTAGGCCATTTCAACATTTTACCTTGAATTTAGTAGGAGACTTATATCTACTCTTGTCCTTCTTAAATTACATTTTTCCTTTGACTATCCATGAATAATTGTTGTCCCTAACATAATTGGAAGCTTTCCACCTCATCTCCTCTAAGATAAGAGAATATGGTACCCTCATACTTTCAAGTAGTACTTCCAATAGTCATCTCAAAGTATACAAATTGTCCCATGAGTTTGGAAAATAACATATTGGGACCATGATGCATTAATCATCTTCTTCCATCTTCACATCAACATATTGTAATTAACTTATTATGGTGTTAAATGCATTTAGGTGATCAATAACTAAGTCCTCATTACTATTTCTCAAAGCATACAAATTATTCCATAGAAAAACATGTTCATTAGGAATTTATCTTGGTATAAATTTCGTAACTTTTACCATAGGGGTTTAGTAGTAGGTTCTTCAACAACATTCAATAGCATTGGATATATCAAAAAAAATTGAATGAGGCTTTTGAATATTTGATCTACACATCCTAGTATTTGTCCATACTTGTAGGCTTACTTCTAGAGATTTCTAATCCTATATATTTTTCAATAGATCCCCCATCTTGAGATTCCATAGCTCAAAGATTGTGCCATTGAATCATTCCATCCCAAAAAATGTCATAAGGGCTCATAAGGATCTATGATGAAGGATGTAACAATCAAAAAATAATGAATGTAAGAGAAGGACCAAAATAGGGTGAACCCTAGGTGAAAGAAAAGTCTAAGCAATGATAATACTCATTAACCAACCTCCAAATCTTTAACTATTGTATTCAAATTACCAATCTAGTTACAATACATCAATAGGATCAAGCCTTCATAGGAGAATAACCAACAAAAGTTTGGAGAAATTTTAGTATCAAAACCCGCTACAAAATAACATCATATAACATCTCCATCATAGGTACTAACGCATAGAAGATATAAATCTAGAAACCACAAATGATAAAGTATTAAAATTGTAGAATACTACTCCCAAAGATGGTTCCCAAATCCCCATGAGGAATTCCAATTCCCAACTCCCATGATGAGTCAACATGTTAATAGTAGATGTTTCCCTCATGCTATCATAACCTATCATAACATACTCACCAACTTGGGTGCTCTATTTTGGATTTCTTATCCCATTCAAAGATGCCTTATGATGAGTC
>VDFB02066019.1:98521-111778 GCA_007258455.2 Sequoia sempervirens
AGTAACAAGACTTAATTGCTAAGAGTCAACCGGTGAAAATACATCATCACAACCATACATGCAATCATGAGAATCTCAAACAATGCTATCATACTCTGACCAAGACACTTGCAACAACATCCAAGATGTCCACCATCTAGGGAAACAATTCCTGCCATCCTCCAAGGAAAGGAACGATCCATGGTGTATACACACAGTCCAAAGAACAAAAGCATAATATCCAATAGATAGAAAAGGCTACATAATACCGCCACCACTCCACTGTGCTCACAAGCTATACAAAAGCATCAACAAAATCAACTTCAAAGCCCCTAACTTGAAAACAACTATGAAGACATCCTCCAAAAAATAAGATAGAACATCAATTAGAACAACCAAGAAACTGACTGCTACCATCCAACTAACAAACCCACGTGACTAAAAATAACACACACAACAAGTGCTAATCCATCAAATCACCCATACCTAGAAGGTATCCACATCAACAAACTCACGCCACCTACATAGCCAACCCACCAACTGCAAATATAAGCTCCATGTTCCAACTAGTAAAAGAAGACCAAACACATCCAGGAACTCCCACTGCATGGGTAATGCTAAATCTAAAACAATCAAAGACATACTGAGTCTACCAATCACAACACATAGAAAGTGTAACCATGTAGTACCAAGGACCATCCAAAAAGATCTACAAATCCTGCAACCAACTGCTACAAGAAACATCTCTCTCAACAATCTTCCACAACTCTCCCATGTTCTCCATATCCGACAAAAGAAAGAGATACAAGAACCTCCATGTCATCAACCAAGTGACAAGACATGACCACAAACTAGTGATCACCATAGCTCCACATGTAGAAATCTCACATCTAAAGTCATATGAATCTAAACATACAGGAAGAAGAACCGGACTAAAGAGAAAAATCTACAAATCATAAACATGTAGCATGCCCTTCTACATACACATCTAAATGCCAACTGTGTCAAGTAAGATCTCCTTCACAACCCCAATATAAAAGCCATAACAACATCCAAACTTGTTCAACCTCAAGAGATCAAACATAACATATGCATCATTTATCCATATAGATGTAAGCTTCTCAAAGAAGATCAAACTAATCCATTTCCCATCTTAGGAAATCAACCCACTACCATCCCCTATGATCATCATAAATGAAAAAGAAAACCCAAGGAGATAACCATGCTATCCATCTCTCACAGTGAATCCTCCAGAACCATCTAATAGAAGCTCAAGATCTATGCTTATGAAAGAAAGCATAAAGCACTTGAGAGAAACAATGGGCAACACCTCTCAAGTGATAAGATGCCAAGTAGATCAAGAGTGGGGAATGAGAATGCTCCTCCAAGAGAAATCTCCTCATAGGTCTCTGTTGAACTCACGTCCAACCAAGGTGTAGGCTCCTCAGACTTTCTATTGAGATCTCATCAAGAGTAATCATCTCAACAACACTTCTCTCATCTCAAGAGAAATACAGCCTCACCTCATTCTCCATCTATCCATGAGGAATAACAAATAATCATCATGCTAAACTCCAAATGCATCACTGCACTATCATGAAGTTCTCAAGCATATGACCAGTGCACCCAAAACAAAGAGAATCACCAGACCACTATCAAAGCTCCAATCATCTGAATCAGGAACTTATCATGAAATCATGATCTTACCATCCCCCTAAGGAGATTCCATGCTCCAAGTGAACATACCATGGTCTCAAGAGCAATGCATCATGCCAAAACTCCAATCTAAAATCAAGATTATATCATGACATAATAGCAGTATACTCTAAACCAACATCACCTATCAAGCACCACCAACACCTCAACCCAAAGAACACAAGAGTCCTCCATGGCTTCAAGATGCTACACATCCTCAAATATTGTTCACACACAAATGTGAAGAAACCTTTCTGCAACAACATGATCTAAGAGTCCCTCTGAAACATCTGTATCACTAAAGAAGATCATTCACCATATAGTGATGAATACAAAATCACTGCTAAAACCCCCACTGAATAGTGGTACTGAGCTTTTCAAGCACATGAAACACCATCTCCCAAATTTGAAAATCATTTAGGTCCACACATATACAAGTGTATTATTGATCACACCAAGTGAAACCAAGATCTCCAAATCAAGGAAATACACCATGCTATAGGACACCAACACTAACTATCTAGGTACTTTTGTATCATCCATCCTCTCATCTCAAAGAAATTGTACCAATGCACAAGTGACCACATACAAGGCCAACTAACAAGTTTGCATCAACACAAAATCAAACCTTGTGGATATATATAGTCCAATTTCGAGTCATCTATGCAATCATGTAGGTAAAGATAACCCACAACATTGCACAACCCATAGATCCAATCAATGCAACATGCAAACCCACTATCATACTGGAAACTGCAAAACTAAGATCTCAAAGAGAATAACCATGTAGACAACATGACTCATGCACTAGATCAAGCTCAGATCCAATTTTCCAATCATGTCCACAACGAGCATCATAGTCAAGTAATCCACCAAAAATCACCACAAAATGTTGAGTGAATAATCACATACCAACACTCCCATGTAGAGAAAGCATCCCACCTCCTCACACCATGCATGAAGCAAGCATGCAAAACTACAACTATCTCATCCAGTAACACCCCAAAAGCTAGGGTCTAGAAAATAGCTTAATCACAGCTCCAGAAAGCCACACATTTTTCTTGACTGTGTAAAACCTGCAAAACCACTATATTTGAAAAACACCCATGCACATCTACGCCCAATTCACATCTAGAAGACTCAAAAGTCTAAAAAAGCACCATAACAGTTAAACCAAAATAGTGTATTATCATAGATGAGCATAACCATATATTTTTTTAGGAAAATCTATAAAACCCTCAGATCCAAAGAACATGAATCCAAGCCATGCAAGTGCAAAGCATCCATAAAAAGAAAAAAGTAGTTCAAGAACTCCAAGCCCATTTTAGGCCAACTCCATAACCACCAACATGCACATGCATCCGAGGGAGATAGGCTAGTGCAGAAGCTTCTAGATCATCCAATGATCAACTCGATAGCCTACATGCAATCGGGGTAGAAAAAAATAATGCCTTCCAATACCAAAAAAAAGTACCTAGCATAAGCACATTACTCCATAGTTGAAAAAAAACCCAAGCTTCTCCATATCACCAGGGAGCCTCTCACACAGACACCCAATATGAAAGATTTGTTGCAACACAGCCACAAAGAAAAAAATATCACCCCATGCATCAAGATTATTCCATTGTCAACTAGGAGCTTTAGATTACATCATTTCAATATGACCAACTCCATTTTCTCCGTCTTCACCATCCTTCAAGCTGTGTGTTGTCTCTTGAAATTAAAAAAAAAAAAGCAAGAACTTCCACTCACCAAAGGATCAATCTTCAGCCGATTCCTTCAGATTTCCTCAAGCTTTCAAAGCTAAGAAATCTTCACAGAAGGAATACCCAGAACTAAAAACACTAGGAATTCTTACATGCATCAACATGCAAGCACATGCAAGCCCCATGCAAGTCCATGCAAGTACATGCAACACACATGCAACTCACAAACCTGCAGATGGAAGCAAAAAGTAAATCCCAGAAGAAAGCTCTGATACCAATTGAAGGGAAATTGATTCATCCCATAATGAACACATTAAATTAGTAGGTGCCTTTGGTAAGCTATGTTTCTTCAAAGAACCTCAAAAAACACATACTACTATGCCATAAAGCAGAATCAAACATAGTTTATTTCCCACCATTAATCCTTAGATGAAAGTTCATTCAATTTTAAATCTTACAAGATCAACCAGTTTCAACAACATGCATTAAACAAATTCAATAAATAGAATCATTAAATATGAAAGAAACAAAATCATTAAACATGAAAGAACATAAGACATGAATACAAAGATTTACATGGGGAAAACCCTTTCGGGTAAAAAACCCCACCCTCCAAAAACATACACCCATTGTATTATTCAACAACAAAATACATAGTTACTATACAATTGTAGGCTCTAAGCCTTTACATGGAGATTTAAATCTTGTTCCATCTAGAGAAAATCCGGTAGCATAACCCCTGTGAATTCAATCTCTCCTCTCACAACTCAAAAAAAATCTTATATTTATAGAGATTATAATGCACAAATTAGACATTTCTAAATCAACTGTCAAAACTCAACATAGAAATAGAAAATGCCTTCATGCACTACTCCTCCTGTAAAATCAATTTTCCAACTTGATTCCTCATCAGAAAAAGAAATTACAAGTTGTAACTCAAAAGACAACGTGAGAAAATTAGCAACAATTAAAAAATCAATGCTATGGGAAAAATCAAAGGTTGAAACACCTTCTTTTTCCTAACATATGTAGACTAAAGTACACATTGACATATAAGTGTATATAGTGAGTAGAGGCTAGAGTACACATAGACATATAAGTGTATAGATGAGTAGATGATAAAGTATACATAGATATAGAGAAGTGTATAGATGAGTAGAGGCTAAAGTACACATATATAGAGAAGTGTGTAGGTGAGTCAAGACTAAAGTACACATAGAGAAGTGTGAATATGATTAGAGGCTAAAGTACACATAGATAGAGAAGTGTAAAGATGAGTAGAGGCTACTCTACACATAGATAGAGAAGTGTATAGATGAATAGACGCTACAAGACATAATTACACATCTAGAACATGAAATTGAATGGAATGTGAAGTTTATGGATGAGTAGAGGGTGATATGAGCCAATAGATAAGTGTACACATGAATGGAGGCTAAAGTGAGAAAATAGAGAAGTTCATAGATGAGTATCTAGGTTAAAGTACACATAGACAAAGAAGTGTATAGAATGAGTAGAGACTAAAGTACACATAGATAGATAAGTGTATAGATGAGTAGAGGCTAAAGTACACATAGATAGAGAAGTGTATAGATGAATAGAGGCTAAAGTACACACAGATAAAGAAATGTATAGATGAATAGAGACTAAAATTTACTTAGATAGAGAAATGTATAGACAAAAATAAACTGAAGTAAATAAATAGAGAGGTGGTTTCTACCTAAGTTGTGTTAGCTTTTTGTGCATAAATGACCCAACTTAAATATTAAACTAACACAACTCAAAACGAATAAAATGAACATAAAACAAACCAACAAAAATTACACTTTCCTACCCTACAATTAGTATAAGTGCACAAATCATCGACCTTCTACATTTTCCCTAATCTTAAGCCCTAATAAATTCATGCAACGACAAATACACCCCATCCTGTCAATTCAAGATGCCATAAGCAAAGGTCACGTTTAATCTGAAACGACGCGACGGGTGTAGTTCATGGAAATTTCCAGCAACGGACCCGGACAGCCTGCTTTACAAACTGACGTATAGCCTTTAGTATTCACCTAAATCACGTTTCAATTCATTAAACAAGGCCCCACGGGCGTCGAAATTTTGGCCCCTCATAAAAGAAGATACAAACAAAAGCAACTGGTGGGCGCCCCCGCCGGGCAACTTATCTCCTGGGCCCCACTTCTTCCATTAATCGAAACGCCCTGTGAAAGTCCTGCACGGCTGTACTGAGACCACATTTTCCAGCGTGTAATTGGTTAAAAGATTGGGTTTTCCCTGCTCCCGAATCTCTTTGCCATTTGGGTTCCAAATACAATTCATTGCCTGTCCATTTCACGTCTCAGACTACTCTTTTGGCCGGGGGCTGAACTTCCGATACGGATTAGATGCCCTTTTCGCCGGAGAAGTCAACCTCACCGCGGCCTTTGCTCAACTATGCTCTGACTCCCTTTGCGGACTGACCAGCCCTTTTCCAAGTTCTCGGATTAGCGCTGCGTGCGGTCGCCACATGCAGGAAGGCACTTTCGGCTTCCTACAAGTGCATGCAGCGGAATTATGCACACGTGGGCTGCTATGAGCTCTTTTTGCTTTTGCATGGTCGGAGCCATGTCTAACTTTGGCTGTACTTTCCTTGAGCTGACTCTTGCATCCCTATGCAGTCTTGAGTGATTCCATAGAGTCTTCATCCTTTGTGCCTCCCATAAGACAACTGATTACTAACCCGTCCACCTTGAACTCTGAGTTCGCCCTTCACACAGACTGGCTCTCTGAGCGCTCCTGGATCCCACGTCAAACTCCTTGATGAATTCCTTTTTAGCTCTTTGAGGACTTGGCTTCCTCCTTCTTGCGTTGAACCGGATCACAGGCTACTTTCGGTCCTTTGCCTCCATGATTATCGACTTTTTGATCTCCACATACCTACTAAAGCTCCTTCCCAAGTCCGACCTGGTTCCACCTTTCAAACGGCATCCCGTTGCATTACGCAACCCTTCTGAGATCAAGCATCAGCTGTACACCATACGGATGAGACTGGCCCTTGAGTACCTCACTTTGCCCTACTGTGGAGGACTGAGATCTTCCCCAAGCTTACACCCACCCTCAATATTACTCGTGGTGCCCATGTGTGCCTTGCACGACATGGCCCAGCTCTTCTTTGCGGGGAGCACACCTTCACCTTGTGCAACTCCTCGACTTTGCACACCCAATGCTGAGAACTAGCTTTCGCTCTTGTGTCCCCAGACTCACATGAGATTGCCTGACTCGGATATGTAGCTCGCCCAACCTTGCGTCTCGCTTGCCTCATCTCTTGGGATGAGTTCCAACATCCAGCTCCCTTTGGTAGCACCCCGTAGAGCCTTCTCATGCTGGCCCTGTGACTTGCTTCACAGGGTTCGGGACGTCGGGTTTACCACACAACCACTCTCTTCATAGTTATGGCGGAACGAGATCTTTCCTCGTCCCTAATAACCATAACGGACACCTGAGTCACTTTCTTTGACTCGAGGCGGGAGCTACTTCTGTTTCGCTCCTGGAAGGAAGAGCACGAGATACCCTTACCATTTGGCATCTTACCGTGAACTCTCGGTGCACTTGATTGCATCCCCATGATGTTCCTTCTTTCGAACGATCATACCTCCCTATATAAGCTATTAGTACGAATCCCTGACATCGGTAGGATGACACCGAGGAATGGCCAAGGGCCCCAATTTCCTCCTTAATACCATCGAGCAGTAGGGATCCGCCAAATTTGGAATCAACTCCCCAATTCTTGTCCTTTGATCCTTGTACTGCTGCCAGCTGTGGGTCTTTCACTTTGTAATGCGGACTCTTCATCTTAGCTGCGGTAACTCTTGTATGACTTAGCGCATTCTCACGGAACCTTCATGCTGATGACTAACGCCCGTGATCCAACTCACTGTGTAGAGAGTTGCACCCTTCACTTTAGCACAACCACCTTAAGTCGCCATGCCTTGGCGCTGACTCGGCACTCCTTTATGCTCCATGCTGCATTCTGTCCACGCTACCATGAGTAACTCGGCCTTGACGCCAGAACCATACTGTCCCAACTCGCCTCGACACTTTCTGCAACACTAACACTAAGCACCTAGCTGCCAATGCAACTCGGTCACTTAACTTGACTCACGGACTTGGATTGCGCCTCACAACTTAGCTCATGCCCAATGGATCGTCGGATGGCTCCTCGACTCGGTGTGGACTGGGGCCGTCCTAGACTCTATGTCAATGATGCTTGTATGCTTCGCCCTCGCGGCTTTGCGCCCGGATTTCGCACATTGGCGTTCGCACCCATCTTATAACTACCAATACCAAAGGGTTCAGCTCACCGGGCCTTTTCGGTTTAGTTCGGTGCTCCTCGAACTTCCCCGCTCACCCTCCCGATATCGACATTTCTCCCCACTTAAAAGGCGTCGGCCGGAACATCTTGGCATTAAAGATATCCATAAGCGCTTCGATGAAGACTTACGCACCTATCACTGGGATCGACAAATGCTGATCTTTAGACATCTGACTCTTATGAAGTGAACACTGGTTGAGTGTCCCTGACACTGCAAACCCTTTTGCAAGGTCTTAACTTACCTTGGCTAACTTACTGAGTTGTCTCCTTACTGAGAACATTGCATCCATACTTGGACAACCTTTACTACTCAGCCACTTCCAGCATACCCTGAAAGCTCACTGCCACAACCCTGTTGTGCAGGTTCAGTACCTAGCCTCCCTCGACCAGAATACCACTCTTCTGACACTTTTTCTCGAATTCCTGCCTTCGACTTTCGGCTTCGCAGCTTCAATCTGCTGCGCCATCCTGTCTGCCCATGATGCCCTTTCAGTACCGTAGCCTCCTTCGACCAGTATACCAATTGAGCATGGCTTCGTGGCGTGCCCTGCACCCACTCGACTCTTGGAGTCTCTCGCCTGTCATAGCAGCTCCAGACTTAACAACTTCTGTCTGCCGATACACGTCTTGCTTCAGGCATTCCTTCAATACTCTATCATACTTTTTTCCACCTTACATGGTGTACTTCTGCAAACTACACAGAGTCTGCCTTGGTGTTGCCTCAACACCCTTGCTTTGTATACTTCATCCCCACTGAGTGCACCTTTCGAGTCCGCCTTGTTTCTCTTGAGTACCCGTAATGCTGCCATGGAATGTCTTTCGTGTCCATCATGTGACACCTTTACACCCATCTTGTGCCCATTACACTGCATCAAAAGCTCAACCAACATCTTCTTTCGTGACCTTGCTCAGCTCCGAAGCCTTTATCCTTTTTTCATTCTTAAATTTGTGACTTGATTGCTTTATTCTGAATCTTCCAGCCTGACTCGCCACCTTGTGACTCGGCCTACTTCGATTGACAAAATCTTTCCAACCTTGGACGCCACTCGATTTCCCCTCGGATCCAATGTCCCGGACAATGGTCCTACACCCTGAACACTGCCTTGTGCAGGTCCCCCATCGATTTCACCTCGGATCTGATCTTTCTATCAGGATCCTACACCCTGTACTCTGAACTTAACTCAGGTACCCCTTTCCTGCTAAGGGGAACATCCACCAAACCACTGCAACACTTACCACCGTATCCGGATCTCTGTTGGCTTATGCTTCATTGTAGACATACCCTGACACTTGCGACATCTTGACCCAGCTTGTAGGTTATGTCGACTTCCTTTTCAATTCCCCACCATTGAGGATCACTTGCAACCACTTGCCTGGTTGACTAACTGCACGTTGTTTGCGGATCATGCCTCTATCCGGCGTACACCCTGCTGGTGTGCGACTTCGAGGGATACGAGCTCGGCTCGCCCCGATGCACATCCTTGTGATGCGTCTTTTTCCAAGGTTCCAAACCCTGGTGCGACCTCTTCGCATAGGCCGACTTCTGCGCTGACAGACTATGTCAACTTGGTACCCACATCTCTATGGAAATACCTAACTCAGCATTGGTTCCTGTCCCAATACTACTTACACTTCGTCTGCTTCACTGTAACTGAGCTACTAAGACCTTTAGCATGCAAGATTTCCTTCATTCGCTCCAGTCTTGCAACACACCAACCAAACCGCCTATGTTTGTCTGCCGCAGAAGTTCTGCACAACTCCGGGGCGCGATTCCGTCATTGCCCCCTCCCGCGCTATGAAAGAGGTCCCCATATAAATCCTCTTCCGGCATCTCAAAGAGATACACAGACTCCCAAACTTGATTCAAAAACTGTGCTGCACTGAAACTCGGCCACGGATCCCCTCTGTATCCTAATCTCTTTATTTAGACCGGCCTTGCACCTCTCTCTAGATGCTCTGCACTGACTTTACCTCTCAGTGACTAACTTTTGAAACATGCCCTGATGGCTTACACAATCTGCTCGCACACTTGACTGCACTACTGGACTGAGACCCATATCGGTACTCCTTTATCCATACGCAAACCTGTCCTTTGAATTCACATTAGCTTCACGACTTCGACATCCCTGCTAGATGTACCCTGGCCTGACTCTTTCTTAGTCTCCGATGAAGTCATTACTTACTCAGCTCATACCGGCTGACTTTGTCTGGTTCGGAGGGAGGGAACCAACCTCCTCCAAGAATACCCAAACTCAAACCACTTCCAATACCGACTCGGGGTATTAGAAGAGAGCAACTTAATTTGCTCTGATACCAACTGTCAGGGGGCTAGACTAGAGCACGGATCGAATGCCCCTTTTCTCACTGAGAAGTCAACCACCTGCGGCACTGCTCAACTATACTCGCGACTCCCTTGCGGATGAGCCCTTTCAAGTTCTCAGATTACGCCTTTCTGCATGCGAGTCCTCCATCTGGAAGGCACTCGACTTCTACAAGTGCATCGCGGAATTATGCACCTGTGAGCTGCTATGAGCTCTTTTGCTTTGCATGGTCCGACCATGTCTAACTTTGTTCACTTTTCTTGAACGGCTGCTGCATCCTATGCAGTCTTGGTGATTCCACCGAGTCTTCATCCTTTGTGCCTCCCATAAGACAACTGATTACTAACCCGTCCACCTTGAACTCTGAGTTCGCTCTTCACACAGACTGGCTCTCTGAGCGCTCCTGGATCCAACGTCAAACTCCTTGATGAATTCCTTTTAGCTCTTTGAGGACTTGACTTCCTCCTTCTTGCATTGAGCCCGAGATCCCTGACTCACTCGGTCCACTGCCTCCATGATTATTGACTTTTGATCTCACATACCTACTAAGCTCCTTCCCAAGTCCGACCTGGTTCCACCTTTCAAACGGCATCCCGTTGCATTACGCAACCCTTCTGAGATCAAACATCAGCTGTACACCATACGGATGAGACTGGCCCTTGAGTACCTCACTTTGCCCTACTGTGGAGGACTGAGATCTTCCCCAAGCTTACACCAACCCTCAATATTACTCGTGGTGCCCATGTGTGCCTTGCACGACATGGCCCAGCTCTTCTTTGCGGGGAGCACACCTTCACCTTGTGCAACTCCTCGACTTTGCACACCCAATGCTGAGAACTAGCTTTCGCTCTTGTGTCCCCAGGCTCACATGAGATTGCCTGACTCGGATATGTAGCTCGCCCAACCTTGTGTCTCGCTTTGTCTCATCTCTTGGGATGAGTCCCAACATCCAGCTCCCATTGGTAGCACACCGTAGAGCCTTCTCATGCTGGCCCTGTGACTTTCTTCACAGGGTTCGGGACGTCGGGTTTACCACACAACCACTCTCTTCATAGTTATGGCGGAACGAGATCTTACCTCGTCCCTAATAACCATAATGGACACCTGAGTCACTTTCTTTGACTCAAGGCGGGAGCTACTTCTCTTTCGCTCCTGGAAGGAAGAGCACGAGATACCCTTACCATTTGGTATCTAGCCGTGAACTCTCGGTGCACTTGATTGCATCCCTATGATGTTCCTTCTTTCGAACGATCATACCTCCCTATATAAGCTATTAGTACGAATCCCTGACATCGGTAGGATGACACCGAGGAATGGCCAAGGGCCCCAATTTCCTCCTTAATACCATCGAACGTGGGGATCCACTTAGCTGAATCCCAACTCCCCAATTACTGCCTTTAGATCCTTGTACTACTTCATAGCCCATAGGGTCTTTCACTTTGTGTTGCAGACTCTTCATCTTAGCCTGACTAACTCTTATGTCATGACTTGGCATGACCTCTGCAGACCTTCATCGCCTGACTAACACTTGGGCGAGTCCAACTCGCCTTGTAGAGTTGCACCCCTTCACTGGCACAACCTACCTTAACTCGCCATGACTTGGCATGACTCGGCACTCCTTTATGCTCCATGCTGCATTCTGCCCACGCTACCATGAGTAACTCGGCCTTGACGCTAGAACCATACTGTCCCAACTCGCCTTGACACTTTCTGCAACACTAACATTAAGCACCTAACTTCCAATGCAACTCGGCCTACTTCCGTAGACGACGGACTTGGATTGCGCCTCACGGCTTAGCTAATGCCCAACGGATCGCCGGATGGCTCCTCGACTCGGTGTGGACTGGGACGAGTCCTAGACTCTATGTCCAATAGACTCCTTGTGTCCAACTCGCCTCACCACTGCGACTTGCCTTGGCTCACACATTGACGTTCGCACCGCGCATAACTTGCAATACCAAGGGTTCAGCTCACCTGAACCGCACTCGGACTAGTTCCAATGCTCCTCGAGCACACCACCTCAACTCCTCGACCTCTTCACGTGTATATTCTTTATAAAGAGCTTTGAAGAATGTTACAGTACAGTTTGGGCCATCTGGTTCAGTCTTCCTCAGGTACTCGATTAGCAATGGAATTCAAAAAGGAAATAAAAACCAAGGCTGGCTAAAGTGGGCATGGAATGAGTGGAGAAAAGCGCCGAAACGTATAGTAAATCCGTAACATTCCGTGTTCTTTCTCTTGGGATTTCGTGTAGTTTGTTTTCTCCTGATTTCATGGGGATATGGGTGACTGCAAGTTGGGTTAAAGACATTAGATTTTTCCAGTCGATATTGATGTAAGCTATTATTTCTGGATTCAACTGTGTGAATTTATTTGTATTAACGTTTTGGATTATATTCTGTGATCTATCATAGGAACGTCGGATGCGTGATCTATCATCAGGACGTCAGATCCGTGATCCATCATTAGGACGTCTTGATAATAGATCACAGAGTGTGATCCGAAATGTTGATGTAAATACACTCACACAGTTGAATCCAGAAATAATAACTTACAAATTAGATGTTTTGAGTTATTATTAATTCTACAATTAAAGAAAGAAGTTGTCATGGCTTTATGATCTCTGGCCCAGCTCTCCATATTATATCAAAATGTGGTTTGTTTTTAATGAACATGCTGACCCGTCTTCTACTTGGGAAAGATGGAACATTGCCTTGCATGTCAACCACATGAAAACGGCATGTGGAACATGTCCTTGCACAGAATATCAAATTCGCTGTCGAGAACATACTGGAATATCTGTGCATAATCAAATGCTTTGTTTTTTCTTTAAGTATAAATCTCACTGTGGGGACTTACGGAGGAGAGATGGAATGGTGAAAGCTGTTTTTGGTATCTCTTTTTAATGGCTTATACTTTTCCTATTTCGGGTCTTTTTTAAATGTTGTTTTGGAATGTCACCTGCCTGTCAAGGGAATTTGTTTAGATATAGCATTTTCTCAACCATGCAACTAACTCTTTGCATTTAAGTTTTCATTTTCTGGTTTGTTGTAGAGATAAAAATTATACTTTTGGTCAATGAGCCCTTGATCTGTTGGTGAAGTTAAATGGTTCTTAATGAGCCCACCAATTATCAAGTCTCGCTGAATGCAAGGCTCCGACATCATAAGGGATGAGGCCGAGATTGTGCCCC